>OX388309.1:15356412-15541753 GCA_947579605.1 Athripsodes cinereus
CGAAGAATTAAAAGCAATTGTGGAAGCAGATCCATCGCAAACCACGTCAGAGTTAGCGGCAGGCTTCGGTGTGAGTGATAAAACCATTTTGATTCACTTGAAACAAATTGGAAAAGTGAAAAAACTTGAAAAATGGGTACCGCATGAATTGGTACTGCTGCTTCAGGACAACGCTCGACCACATACGGCACGTTTGACGACCGCAAAACTACGGGAGCTGCGACTGGAATGTCTTCGACACCCACCATACTCCCCGGACCTTGCTCCAACTGATTACCATTTTTTTCGGAATTTGGACAACTTCATGCAAGGAAAAAAATTCAATTCTCACGAGGCTGTCCAAACGGCCTTCAAAGATTTTATTGATTCTCGCTCACACACTTTTTTTAGTAAAGGAATCAATGAACTACCTTCGAGATGGCAAAAGTGCATAGATAGCCATGGTACATACTTTGACTAAATAAAAAAATAGTTTCATAAAAAAAAATCGTTTTCATTTCTGCCATATGAAACGCCAATTTCATATGTAAGGACCTAATATATAAGCACTACGGTTCTAACCAAAAGATATATTATATATTCAGGTTTACTAGAACATGCAGCAAACTGTTTCCATACAGCTGGTATGTATGAAGCTATGAATGAAGTTTACAAAGTGTTATTACCTATCGCCGAATCTAACAGAGATTATAAGAAATTGGCCAACATACACGGGTAAGTATTTTTTTTTTATTAAGCATAATAATATAATATTCTATCTATCTATTCCCTCACGCCGTATCCCAAGTGGGGTAGGCAGAGAGAACGGAACGCCAATTAGATCTGTCCTTACATACTTCTTTCGCCTCCTCCACAGTCATACAATTTCTCATGCACGCACGTCGATTTCTCTTACTCAAAACACGGCCGTCCTTGAGAATTTGATCTACATTTTCAAGCCATGTAGTTCTCGGACGCCCGCGCTTCCTCACACCCCTCCTTTCAGCCAAGTATATCCTCTTTGTCATTCTTTCCACTTCCATTCGTTCCACATGACCAAACCATCTCAATTTATTCACACGCATTCTATCTATAACACTCCTTTTGCATCCACTCATTCTTCTAATATCCTCATTCCTCACTATCACGCAACGTTTTACCAGCCATCCTCCTCAGCGATCTCATCTCCACAGCATTTATTCCACTTTCGTCCTTCTCGATCTCATATCCACAGCATTTATTCCACTTTCGTCCTTCTTCAACCATGTCCACGTTTCGCTTGCATACATAAGTGTCGGTACCAGGATCGTATTGTGCACTAGCAATTTTGCCATATTCGACACATTGTCATTGCTGACAATGGGCCGAAGTGCCCCGTTAATCCTAGCACCGGCCACTTTTCTTCTTTCAATATCCTTGTTGCATCTTCCATCCCTCGCAAACAAACAAAAATATAATATGATATGATTTTTTAGATTATTATGTTTGTAATAATTGTTATTTTTTGAGCTTTTTATTTGCTACCGCGGTTTCGGTGGAGCGTCCACCATTAACGAGCGTTAATCTAAAGTTTAATGGTGGACGCTCCACCGAAACCGCGGTAGCAAATAAAAAGCTCAAAAAATAACAATTATTACATAATAATCTATAAAATCATATCATGTCTAGAAATTGTTATATTGTGAATGCCGAAAACATAAGCAAAAAAATATAATAACCTTAAACATGTATTTTACTGTTTTACCCTCCTTAAAAAGTAAACTTGTGTTAAGGAGGGGAGCAGATTACATTGTATAAACCATTACGTAATTATACATAGGTAGACACAACAAAAAACAAATTCCACAATATAGGTACAATATATAGCATTAAACATGTCAACAAAATTATTCAACTTTTATCGTATGTCTACCTACATTACCCAAAATAATATTAAAACTAATTGTGACAATCTGAAAGAAGGGGTGTGAGGAAGCGCGGACGTCCAAGAACCACGTGGCTTGATCACGTGGACCAAATTCTTAAGGACGGACGCCTGCTGAGTAAGAGAAATCGGCGTGCATGTATGAGAAACTGGATGAATGTAGAGGAAGCGAAAGAAGTATGTAAGGATAGATCTATATGGCGTTCTGTTCTCTCTGCCTACCCCTCCTGGGACATGGCGTGAGGGTATAATAGTAGTAGTAGTAATGGTGACAATATAATAAATGTGAAGCAACTCATGATATCTTTTTATGAAGTAGTTTTGTTGTTGGTTCCGATCTCTAAGTGCCATCAACCCAGATTATCACTATGAAACAATATAATATCACTATAAATTATCACTATAAACACACTGAAATATAAAATATGATGAGGAAGGTTTGTATAATTAAAAAGCAAATGTAATAATGGAATGACATTTTATTCATTTATCAAATAAATCATAATCTGACACACAATCAGTGATATGGGTATAACATAACACTGCACACAATATGTATTACTAACCATCAGTAAAATCTTATTTTCTGCTTTCCCTTTTACATTCAAATGATGTACAGGAATAATTTTAAATTCAGAATCAATCAATATAACTTTCATACAAGATGGAAAAAAGTATCTCTGTCACGAAACAATTAAATGCGTCTATCAAAAAACAAATTACGAAACTGGTGTTCTGTCACACGAAAAAAGTGTCTATTATCACAAGAAAAACAACTGATTGAATTAAATTCACATTCGGATACTACTTAAGCGTATTTTTAACCCAAACCAACTCCGATAAATTGTAAAATAACTGCAAAACGTACATGTAAACCCGCATAGCAAACATCTGACGTAAAATCCAACATGGCGGGCAGATGACGCCGATTTAAACCACCTTACTTAAACCACTTTTAAACTAGGTTCACGCTGATCAACGTTTATCAATACGTTTTTTGTCTGCTCGGTGGTTCATCTCCTTCTAGAAATTTAATCTACGTTTATTAATAAGACTGTTGAAGATTACAATTCCTTTGTAATAATACTGGTTCTGAGCTGTCGTAGTTTTGTATTTTGGAAGTCTCAGCTTGCCAGTGGATCTAGGTCTGTCAACCATCACTGAATTGTAAATCAATTGACACTGCCCAATATTTTTGTGAATCTGTAGGAGCGCCGCTCTATTAAACAATTCAAATACATCGCATACTGGAAATAATTTAAACATTTCTTCGGTAGGGAAAATACGCGGTTTTTTTAGAATTATTTTATTAATCAACTTTTAATAAAATAATTCAAGCAATATTGCAATCGGCATTAAACTAGTTCGATATGCTGCCCCCCAGCCAATAATTCCATACTGCTCAATAGACTGGAATAGTGCATAATATACGACCTTCAGTATTTGCATATTAACTACATTTCTCAGGTTCAAAAATACGTATTTTAATTTTCGTATTCTTTTATTAGTTACTTCTATTTGATGTTTCCATTTAAGATTATTATCAATCAATATTCCTAGGTACTTAATTACAGTTTTGGATTTTAGTGGGTTACAATTACAGTCAGCATTGGGGTCTGAACAATTGCGATCATGGACAGTGACATTACCGAATTGCGCATCTCCGCTAGTTTTTAGTGAATAGTGCATTAATACTGTTTTTTCGGCGTTCATCGACAATAAATTGAGGTCATACCATTTCTTGATTCGATTAATGTCTTCATTTGCCGCTTTTATCAGATCGTCGGCATTTTTATTGGTTATTATAATAGCAGTGTCGTCGGCATATGAAACCACTTGACCATGCATGGGAAGATCAAACATGTCATTCACGTAAAGTGTAAATAAAATAGCACCTATCACTGTGCCTTGTGGAATTCCGAATTCCGACGACAAAGGATTACTTAGTTCGTTATTTATTTTAACCATTTGTATTCTGTGTAACAGATAGCTTTCTAACCATTTCAATGCCAGTCCTCGAACACCAATACTATGCAACTTGCTTATTAATTTTTCATGTGAAATACTATCGAACGCCTTTCGCAAGTCGACGAATATTCCCAGACATTTATCTATTTTAACATTTGTAATGCACCATATTCAAAGAGAAGGACTACTCTCATTTCACATGTTTAACCGTTTACCTTTTCTTCAGCAAATTAAATGAAGCTTATACAAAGATAGAACAGTTAAGTGGAAAACGAGTTCAATTTGGTACTTATTTCCGTGTTGGATTTTATGGATCAAAGTTTGGAGACTTGAATGGTGAAGAATTTATTTACAAAGAACCAACACTCACAAAACTACCTGAAATCTTCAGTAGATTGGAGGTAAATTTCAAAATCTATTTAATCGCAATGTTTTTTAACACTTCGTTATATTCACATTTTTTTAAAAATAAGATGTATCTGGGTTTTTGTTACAAACCCAAAAACAACCTCATACTTTCTACCTTACCTTAAAAATTTGTGTCGTGAAAGGGAGTTATGATATAAACATGGAACTAGTATGAAAGTATCTATCAATATCCCTGAAATTGAAGGGAGGAGGTATCCAATGTGAATATAGTGATGTGAAAAGGACCTCACTCTTTGTTATTACTATTTCAACATATTTCTTTCATATTTCAGAATTTCTATGGTCAAAGATTTGGATCTGAGAATATTTTCATCATCAAAGACTCTAATAGTGTTGACACTGCTCTGCTTGATCCAGATAAAGCTTACATACAAATCACTTATGTGGAACCATACTTCGAACCATATGAATTGAGACACAGGCTCACACACTTTGAGAAAAATTTTAATATAAGTAAGTCATAATAAATTTGTCTACATTGTAACTACCTTCCAAGTATCTATACTAAATATTGACCGTTAAAGTACCAATCATCGATCCAGTTATTTGCTAAAAGTGTCAATCATTGAATGCATCAGATTGCGCCTGTGATGGCTATGTATTTTTTTTATTTATTTACTAGCTGACCTAGCGAACTTCGTACCGCCATAGAATCAATGAATGATTAATATTTTTAATATCTTTACAAACTTCCGTAATTGTCCAAGTGTGTCATCGTATAGTGCAGAGGTTCCCAAACTTTTTTGCTCATAGACCACTTTTGCTGGTTCCGATTCCTTGCATTTCTACCCCCCCCCCCCACCCTACACCCCCCCCCCCCCCCCCCTTATTCTGCCCCCTCTTATAAACTATGTAAATTGTTAAATCAAAAAATATTAACATGATAAATTTCAACCCACTTATAGTATTAAGAATAGTAAAGAACTTATAGACCTATTAGATAACTTTGAAGTCCCACATAATTGTAAACTTGTTTCGTTCGATATTCTAAATCTCTTCACTAATATACCCATTGATGATAGTAGAGTTGTGTTTGTAGATTTATTAAACAAATCACCGCTAGACGATAGTGTAAAAGAAGAAATGATCAGAATGTTTAACACTTGTGTCGATCAAAACTATTTTGAATTCGATAATAATTATTATTCTCAGCCATCTGGATTAGCAATGGGGTCCCCAGTGAGTCCGATTATTTCAGAAATATTTTTAAATAACCTTGAAAACAATTTGTTTAATTCTGATCATTTTTCTCTTAAGAATAACATTGTAAAGTGGGTTAGATATGTAGACGATGTTCTGTGTATATATAATGTACAATTTTTGGTTTAATTTTAATTTTCCATCTGCAATAATAAAATACAATATCAAATATAATCTGTGCATGTCCACATTTATGTGACAGATCATTAATATTAGTAGAATAATTATAGTAAACAAATATTAGTAAAACATTTTGTTCATATTGGTTATTTTAATTTGATTCTTAATATAACAGAACATAAGGATTATTTTAGCACAATGCAGCAGGCGACCTAGAAGTGCTAACAGCGCCATAAGTCTCCATATTGTTTTTATTTTTAAAATTTAAAATGTATAGTGTAAATAATTTTCTTTATAATTTTTTTTCCCGTGAATTTGTAAGATATTTTAATAGCCTATCGGCTATTCCGGGCGAAGAAGAATCCAACAAATCGGAGATTATTCAAATCGGTACAGCCGTTCTTGAGTTATACATGGTGTAACACACACAACTTCCTTTTATATATTAGCTTTATTCTTTTTGCCCATCATCATTACAGTGTTAACAAATTAATATAAAATTTAAAAAACTACGGCGATGTGCAGTGGCGAGATTATCACTATAAAGTGATTTCTTCCATCTAACCACGACACATTGAGATAAACCTAGTTAAGACAAATTTACTTACAAAATATATTTATAATTTTTTATGTGACCCAGGTCTGAATGTACATTTTTGATGAATTGTATGCTAAATTTCTCTGATAGGACTATTTTTTCTTTGTTTTTATCTTTTTTGTAATAAACGTTGTTTTTTCTTATTAAATTTTTTTTTTTATATTGTATCTGTTCATTTATAATTTGATCTGCTAGGATATTTTCTAGCGTTATTATATTGACTATTTTTAATTGTTCATCTAGGTTTTCATTTGCATCTAGGACTGGGTTCCTACTTAGGCAATCCGCTTCGATGTTGTATCTTCCTGGAGAATATTTAATTTGGAAATCGTACTGTGATAAGTAGTATGTTAGATCTCCCAGTTCTTCATCCGTTCTTGACTTTATATTCATATTCTCCAAGGGCTTGTGATCTGAAAAGACAGTAAATTTCCTACCTATCAACATATGCTGCCAATACTTCACACATTCTTTAATTGCCAGGCATTCTAGATATACAGCTTTCTTCCTTTTTTGAACTTCATTCAATTTTTTTGAGAAGTATGCTACTGGTTTTTCTTCATTGTTTTCTTGTGGCTGTTTTAGGACTGCTCCTACTCCCAGAATACTGGCATCAGTGTATATGTGGATAGGCAAGTTCGGATCAAAAATGGTCAATATTGGATGAGAACATAATATCTGTTTCATTTCGTTAAATGACTCTTGACATGCCTCAGTCCAGTTAAAGGTTTGTCCTTTTCTTAAAAGGTTATGTAATGGTTCCAATTTTATTGCTATTTTTGGCACATACTTATGATAAAAATTAATTTTTCCTAAAAATTGTCTCACATTTTTCCTCGTTTTTGGAGTAGGGAAGTTTTTTATTGATATCAAGTTGTCTTTCAGAGGTCTTACCGAATTATTTTGTATTATGTGACCCAAGTACTTAACTGAGTCGGTTGCAAACATACATTTAGAAAATTTGAGTCTTAAACCTTCATTTTTAATTGCTTGAAACAATTGTTCCAGATGTGTGACATGATCTGGGAATGATTTTGAGAATAATAAGATGTCATCGATGTAGCATACTGTGAAATCTCCAAGCTTGTGTTTCCGTATTATATTACACATTATTCTCTGAAATATGGCCGGTGAGGTCTTTAAGCCGAATGGCAAGCAAGTCCATTGAAAATGGCCTTCTTGGGTGACGAATGCAGTTTTGTGTCTGTCTGTGACACGCAGAGGTATTGACCAAAATGCTGAATTCAGGTCCAGTGTCGAGAAAAACTTGCAATCTCTAGTTTTCACTATCAGGTCTTCAATAAGTGGGAATGGTTGTGACTGAGGCACAACGATTTTATTTAGGTCTCGAAAATCTATGCACAGTCTTGACTTTTTATTTTCATCTCTTTTATAAGCTAAAGTAACTGGAGCTGCAAACGGACTATATGATTCTTCTATAATTTTTTTCTCTAATAATTTTCCAATCTGAAGTTCAATTTCCTTTTTGTCTTCAATTGTGCAGCGATACGGCCTTTTACTGCAATATTTCTCCATTGACAGATCAATGTGTGCTTCATAATCAGTTACCATTCCGATGTCATATTTGTCCTTTGCAAATGCAGATTTATTGTTCAATATTAAATCATCAATCACTGCCTGTTGTTGACGATCCAGATGATTTATCCAAATTTTGAAGTTTTCATCACTGAAGTTCTCATTAAAGTTTATTAAATTATCAGATTTTATTTCCTTAGAAATTTCAGTATCTGACTTATTTGTTTCCTTAGAAACTATCTCACTTGTTTGTATAGGAACTTTCTGGAAGATTTCTAAGTTTTCATTTTGAACTAAGAAAAACTCTTTTATACAATCTAATCCGATCAAAAAATCGTAATTGAAATTTTCTTTGTCTATTACAAAAACATTCATTTTTTTCTCCACATCAAAAATAGTTACATCGAGTGTTATAATGCCAGTTGCCTTTTTAACGCCATTAATTGTTTTCAAATTAGTATTGGTTGAGTAACTTGATTCTTTATTGTCTATCTTCAATAACCTTGAATTTATCAATGACACATTGGAGCCCGAGTCATAGATTCCAAATACTTGAACATTTTTATTCAATACTAATTTTAATTTAATCAATGGCGGCACTATTAGTTTTTTTGGTCTTCACACTGCAGTTTACATTCCAATTGAGAATTGTTAATGTGCTTTATTATTTTATTATTTCTTTCTTTTCCACTGTTTATTTTTGTTTTGAACCAACAGGAATCTTCCGAGTGATAGCGCACACCTTTTTGTAGACTTTCACAAATACTACACTTCTCTTTGAATTGCTTAGAATCATCTCTTTTTTTAATACATAATTTTTTTCTTTACCACTAAATGTTCTAACTTGCCAAGTTCATTAAATAAGTCTTTTGTTTGTACAATTTCCTCTTTGTTGATTCTATCCGTTATGAAATCTGGTAAGCCGGCAGCAATTATATCAATCAAAGTCCCTTGATCTATTGTTTTTCTTATTTCCAATAGAAGTTTTTCTTTTTTAATAGCATATTCTAATAAAGATCCTGATTGATACTTAAAAAACAAAGCATATTTGCTTGTAGTCCAACCTTTATTAGCATAGGTCTGCAAAAAGTTTGATTTCCATTCGGACCATTCGGATTGTAAACCATGCTTGATCATCATTGAAGAGTACCAATCAGCGCAGGATTTTTCAAGAAATAATCGGAAAATTTCTATTTTTTCTTCTTCTTTTACCATGTCAAACCTTGCACACTCTTTTTCAAATATTTCCATCCAGTTATAAGCACTTATACTTTTCCCATCAAATTTTTCTATCACAAATCTCTCTGCTAACTTCTTAACACTTTGTTTTTCTTTTTTCTGTTGACTATCAATTAATTTTTCCAAAATTTTCACCAGAGGGTCTTCCAAACTTGTTTTACTGCCAATTGTCGACTGTTCTTGAGTAATCTCCTCAAGTAATTGGTCCTGGAAAATCATATTTTCATCCTCATCACAGTACATTTGTAGTAGAGCTTCAGTCATTTTTATCCATACACTTCTGCTTTGATGTCTTCTCTTCAATGTATTTCTCACTGTATTGAAAACTTTAGAGCTTTGGATATCTTTGTGATACTGTGATACTGCTTGATATTCCTCCGGAATCAGGAAAACTCTGTCATCTTGTGTGGCGATTGAGGTTATGGCAATATAGTTAGACTTTCCGTCTATTGTTGATTTTACTTGAAACGTAAATTTTAACTTTTCCATTTTCTGACATTAAATGTCGTTTTATAAGATATATTTTGTAATATTGATTAGGACGACACAGTCAATTAAAACACAACTGAGTTTCTCTGTAAGTAAAGAATTTATTGTATTAATTTACATGTTAGATTCATTGATTTATAATTAAAAACAAAAACAGTAACAAAAACCAAATTTACCTGTAAGTAAAGAAACGACATTTAATGTTATTAATTACAATGTCGATTCCTAAATCACAACTATATCATTATTCGTTCTATTAACAAAATTAGTTTTTATAAATTGCTTTATCATGACAGCTGAGATTATAAAAAAATACACCATAGATTAAATATCCAAAAACTAAGTATCCACTCGAGTCATACAGTAAGTACCTACTAAAGAAAATTATATTTTTCTTTACATACATATATGCAAGACAAAATTAAAAATAATATTTAACACACACCCGACATGTGGTAGTTATTATGGATCAGAGGAGGGGGGGGGGGGCTAGGTAACAGATACTGAGTTAGAAGATAGCATTTTTCCCTTTACAGAATTTTACAGTTGATTTGTCACTTACAAATATTTCACTAATTTGGAAGGAGGTTTATTTATTTCGTTGGATTAGATTGTGGACTGCAACCTATGTATTTAGCGCCGCTTAAGCATCCTTCTCAAGGTTGCAGGAAACAGTTTTATTTTTTATTTTTTTATACACAACTTATTACTAAAAAAACACATTTATTACATATTTGACCCTCAAAATTGAGCAGTGCTCGTGTTGGAAGAGCTATGTCTTCAACTTTCTCATAACATTGTTTTTTAATGGTTTTACGAAAGTCCTCAGGAAGTCGGTTCCAAATAACAGGTCCTACGACTCCAAAAGCCCTATAGAAGTAGGACTTGTTTGCTCTATTGATCTCATCCAGCATATTAGTGGATGTCTTAGCTGAGCGTAGGACTCTTCTTTCAGATGTGTTGAGAACACAGAGCTCAGAAAGTGACTGAGTTGGCATATTATTCAAAGCCTTGTAAAGGCACAGTTTCTATTGGACCCTTTCACCTACTCACAGCCAGTGCAACTTTTCCAGCAAAGGTTACAATTGTTATCCTCGTGGAAAATAAGCCTTGCAGCACGATTGGATGGCATAACAGATTTTAGTCTAGTGAGGCAATATATTCCATAATGTTTTTTTTTTGTATGGTTTTCATCTTTAGAACTCAAGGCCATTCACTCCTCAACAATTTATTTAGATACTTTGTATTTTATAAATAGCTTATTATTAGGTACCTACCTATTATTGAGGGTAGACCTACCCAGTGAGAAAACCTTAAGATATGCCACTTGTATGTACATAATTTTTTGCTTTGCACTTTGCACCAGGTGATTTATATGTGTTAATAATTTTAGAACGTTTTATATATGCAACACCATTCACAACAAGTGGTAAGTCCCATGGAGATCTTATAGAACAGTGTAAACGAAAGACAATATTAACAACTGCCCACCACTTTCCGTATGTGAAAACAAGAATACAGGTGGTGCAGCGCTCTCAACTAGTACTGAGCCCCATTGAGGTAGCCATAGAAGACATACAGAAGAAGGTATCTATCTACTTGACAATAAAAATAGTTGAATGCTAATAAGCATTGTTTTGCAAAAAGATAGTTGGTAAAATGTGATATGTTATGTTTTAGATAAATGAACTAGCAGCTGCCACTAATCAAGAACCCCCAGATGCAAAAATGTTACAAATGGTGGTGCAGGGATGCATCGGAACAACTGTCAATCAGGGTCCTATGGAAATGGCTCTAGTGTTTCTTTCTGGTGTCGCAGATGGCTCACAACCTCCCACCAAACTAACAAATAAACTTCGACTTTGTTTCAAAGATTTTTCTAAAAAGTAAATTCTGTTTATATTTCTTAAAAATCCATTTTATTTATTTCGGTTCGTACTAAATTATATTATTTTTTATAGATGTTCTGATGCCCTTAAGAAAAACAAAAACTATATGAGTGATCAAAGAGAATATCAAAAGGAATTGGAGAGAAATTACCAAAAATTCACTGAAAGACTTGCACCTCTCATACAATCTACTCCTGGACATGTTGCACAGTTAAGGTTAGTATCATACACCCTATAATTTCTATGGTGGGTTTTGCTTTTCTTATTGACTATATCCAGTATACTCGGGATATCCTCCCCCTGTGCAATATTTACATCTCTTGAAGCTAACAGGAATCTGTAAATATCATCTTTTTCCAGTAACGGAGCTGTAAAGCAAGAATGGAGATATCACTCATAATGTGCAAATGGTGGATGTCAGTGAAACTTTTCAGTGCAATTATTGAAAATGACAACCTCTAAGGGAGGAGCAATTTAGTTTCATAAAGGGAACATTTTATACATTTTCTATAGTATCACATATTGCGATCATATTTTGCTTTATGCTTTATCATCTTAAATGCTATTTTTAATGTAGCAGTATTATTTTTTTATTCACAAATTTTAGCATTGCTGTAAGTACATAGTGATACATTTATAGAGAAAGTTTTATTCTATAAACTTTTTGTATGTGGTAAATTATTGATTGTTTTTAACAATAGAATTGATGAATAACAAATATAGATATATTTTGCAACCCCATAGATGATGCCATAAGTGCATCAACAATAAACTGGTCATATTTCAGTAGCAATGACATTTAAAATTTACAAAATAGACATACGATCAACAAAAATATTTTGTAAGCATTAATATTTGATGATTTGATTTGATAGAGAACAAACAAACAATCAAGCAAATGTTTGGAAGTTTTTTTTTTCTCTTTATAAAATTTACAAATTTAATTTTGAGAAAAAATGATATGTAGAACACTGGTCAGTTTGAACCACCTAATTAATAAACAATAAAAACATATGAAAGGTACACGGCAAAAACAAGTTCATTTCAAATTTTACAGAAGAGCAAAATATAAAGTTTGAGACATAATAATAATAATGCTGAAAAAATAGTGCTCATTTTAAATAATAGACATTGTGTTAATGAAAAACCAAATATTTATTTATAATGTCAATAAAATAATTAAACAAATATTTACAAAAACATAGTAAATCTTATCAAACTCCTTTTTTGAATGCGCAAATACAAGCTCAATGCTATAATGGTCTCGTTTTTGGAATGTGTTTAATGGTGTGGAATGTTTCTCAAATATTGTGCAGCTTGAGGACTACAAAATTCTGAAAGTGATTTTACATCCTCATATTTTTCTTTTGAAAGCGGAAGTAATGCTTTGTACGACAATGTTGGTAATTCACCAGGTACTATATTTCTGCGCTCATTTCTTTTTTTTTCCTTTTATATTTGCTTTTTCCCATAGACATAATATATTTCAATCGAAAACGAATAATAAAATCATGATTTTTGTTAACCTTTAGCCCGCCGCAATATGGTAAACCTAGGTATGTATTATACGCTGTGACAAAACAAACAATTGTTAATCACATAATATTTCGACGTTTATTTGATATTTAATTATATTGTGACATGGATTTTATAATGCTGTTGCCTATTGTGTGAAGAATACACACAGTTGATTTCTATACTAGTATACCTATATATAAATATAATACAATGTAAATAAGTCACCGATATCACCGGTGCGACATTGACGCACAGGACACTGTTTTTTGTGATGTCACCAGTGATACGTTGGCGGGCGAAGGGTTAATATTAAGCTCCTTTATTGGTCTGGAAGGGAAGCTGGACTTAACTGAGCATACAGTATTTAAATGAGCTGTCCAGTTTTGAAAAATGGTTTGTTGCACATTTACAACATCAAAATTAGATTAGGCTTTGTGCGTTTTTTTATAATTTCTATTACATTCTTCTGGGGTGTCAGCTCTGGAGTGTAAATTAATTACTCCCATATTTTTATCACACTGCATATCGATGGCATAGCGCACAGATGTGGTAAGTGCAGTTTTTACCAAAAATGAGTTATTATACGCATGTGAATCTATATCATCTGAAGTATGTTCCTTAGGAATATTATTGCGTAACTCTGTATCATTAACAAGATATTTAACAAAAACTATGTGTGGTTAGTACTAAATAGTATGGCATCTCAAACTTTCATCATTGATTATCTCAAAACTATGAAAACTGCACTTACCACATCTGTGCGCTATGCCATCGAATATGAGTGGCCTCTAACTGGAAAAGTAACTGTTATAGAATCCATTCTATTTTCGTTTTTTTAGTTTTAAAATCATTTTAATTATAATGAATTTCCAAAGTGTTAACACAAAAACATTTGATTCATTATGTAATTTTTATTTTGTCCGCTACAAGGTCACAAAATATTTGTAGGAAAATGTCTTACAGCAGGATTCAGATAATTATAAATAAAATTATGAAGTAAAGAACACACATCATCATTGCCTTTTTTGGCAACACATGTATATTAAATGCATTAACAGATGATTGTCGTTTGTAGTAGGTACACATCATTAGTTGAGAGATTTTGGTATTCTAAAATTTGTTTAGATTAGTTTTAAGCAATTTGTTAAGATTAGTTTGGTAATCTAAACCAATTGCTTCTCTCCATACAGAGTCTACTGTAAAAAAACAGCTGCCCTACTTTTATGAAGATTGTTTTGAATAGTAATTAATTTTGTCGTCTATTTGCTGAATTGTTTGAACATTTCCTGCTTGCCTTTGTAATTCCAGTGCTTTAATCTGGGCCAAAGGAAATATTGAACTTTCATGTAAATATATTCCTTTATATTTCATATGCTAAGGTAACTGTTGGATTTTCATTTGTAAACATTCTGTACATTTTTCTCACAGATAAATCTTCTGGTAGGTACAAATTGTTTGAATCATTAATACTGTAATGATTCTAACAATTGTAATGCCCTTTAAATGTGTACTGTATCAAATTGACGTGTTCTCGTACCAGACTGCGCTTTTCAGCATTAAATTTTGGCTGCTTATCATGTTTTCTGCGGCAATCAACAGGTGCAATTCCATCTCTTTTTAGGTGATGCCATGTGTTGAAATTAATGCAATGGGCCATTGAATGAAATGGACCAGTTTTTTTTACATTTTACTTATACCATTCTAAAGAACTCATTGAGGGGAACAAAACTGCATTTTAATCACGAAAACGAAAAATATCAATGAGCTTGTTTTTGCCGTGTACCCTTCATATATGTAATTTTTCACCTGTAATGAAACTTCTTGAAATTTAATAAATTATAATATTTAACATAATTTATGTTTTATGCGATGATAATTTGCAACTATCTAACATAATTATACTATTATTTTAATAACACTAGTTTCAAGATACAAATTGATCTTTATCAAACCATTGTATACTTTATTCTACTTTCAAACCTCTCACATAGGGATTATCTTTCTGTTACAAGTTTTTGGGTATCTTATGTCGTTTTGAAGGTTCTTGACATTTTAGTGTTGCAAGCGCCATGATCAGGAGTGTGGATGAATGTTGTGAATATCATCTATTTTTCTAAAATTTATCATAATTAACAATATTGACAATTTACTAATGTTCAATAGATGGTAGTTTTAGCCATTGATACAATTTACACATACATTTAGGTCGCTGTCAATATGATTATTACAAATAGTTTTTAATAGTTCATTTGGATTCTCAGTACCAAACCATTATATGAAAAACTATAGCAATCAAGTTTTATGCCAAAAAAAGTATAATATGAAAACCAATCCAAATATTATATTATTTATATGTATACATAGCACAATGTTAAGCACACTTATGTTCTAGTCTATTATCTCTCTAGCTTATATTACTTACTCTAATAGTACTCGTAGGAGTTATGTTTTAAATGTAGCCATATAATTACATTATAGTATAACCAAACCAAATATTTTTTTACGTTTGCAATAAATCTTTTTTGAGCACCATACAGGGTTTTCTTTACCTCATAATAAACTGTGATTGAACAAACAAGTAATGTTAATATTATCAGTGTAAAAATGTTCATGTAATCAGGGTGTGAAATGTTCCCACTGTTTTAAATGAAAAGTGAACTTTAAATTTATTGAAAAACTAGGAATAGATTAAAAAACATGAATATTATATACTATGCCAAACAAAAGTTAGTTTCTACCACATCTGTTTTATTGTATTAATAGATAGTAAGCCGCAAGCTAGGAAAGAATGGATTACGGACGATATATTAGAAATGATTGAAGAAAGAAGGAGGTTAAAGAACTCTAGAACAGAAGAAGGAAAAAAGGAATATAAAATCTTGAGAAACAAAATCAACAATGAGTCCAAATTAAGAAAGGAATGTTATCTGCAAGAAAAATGCAGGAATATCAACAGAAATATAAAACAAAGAAAATTTGAAACTGCATATTCTGAAGTCAAGAATTTTTTCAATGATAAGACACAGCCACGATGTGCTATCCAAGATCAAAACGGCAAACTACTGTTTGAGGATGAATTGATCGTTAAAAGGTGGAAAGAATACCTAGAACAACTTTACAAAGGAAAGAACATACTTGAGGAAAGTAAAGCACTGGAAACAGAATATGACAAAGAAAATAATGGAGATGATAATTATCTTAAGAAGTGAATTTGATAATGCCTTATCAAAATTGAAAGACGGCAAAGCACCAGGTATTGACCTAATTCCATCAGAGCTGCTTAAATGCTCAGGAAGCGGCATGCTTGACACTTTGTATAAGCTTGTCTGCAAAATATATAACATAGGAGAGATACCTGAGGACTTCGCCAAATGTCTGATACGAGCGCTACCTAAGAAAACAGGCACGACAAAGTGCGAACAACACAGAACATTAAGCATGATATCACACGCTTCTAAGATACTCACCAACATTATAATGAAAAGGGCGGAAAATAAAATAAACGAAACACTTTCAGAAGATCAATTTGGATTCCGCAAAGAGACAGGTACAAGAGATGCAATTCTGAGTCTAAGACTTGTTCTTGAAAAGAGAATAACAGTGAATAGAAACACGTATGTAGCATTCATCGACCTAGAAAAAGCATTCGATAAAGTAGAATGGGAACAACTTTTTAACACCCTAAACCAGATAGGAATGAGTTATAAAGACAGAAGAGCAATCTGGAGTTTATACAAGAACGAAATGGCTGTGATTAAAAGCGGAGAGAGCTGCGCAGAAGCAAGGGTCGAACAAGGCGTAAGACAAGGATGCTCAATGTCGCCAGCTCTCTTTAACTGCTATATACAGCGAGCCATTGATGAACTGAGAGAAGAAATGAAGAACTGGACAGGAGTAAAAATAAATGGGAAAAAGGTCGACATGATAAGATATGCTGACGACATAGCACTGCTCGCAGACTCCGAGATGGAGCTGAACAAAGCCTTAGGAAAAATGGAAAGTATACTGTTGTCAAAGTACAACATGAAAATAAATAAAGATAAAACAAAATGTATGGTCGTTGGAAGGGAGGAAGCGACTGCGAACATTGCCATAAATGGAGTGAGCATCAAACAAGTTAGAGAATTCGTGTACTTGGGCAGCAGAATAAACCAGGACGGACGCTCCAAATCAGAAATTGTGAGCATAATAAACCAGGCACGAATTGCCTTTAACAAAAAATCCAAAATATTAGAATTCCCTAATATTGATCTAAGCGTGAGGAAGAATCTCACTAAAGCCTTTGTGTGGAGCATTCTGCTATATGGGTGCGAGACGTGGACCATCAGTAAGAGGGAAAGCGGACGGATAGCGGCATTTGAAATGTGGTACTATAGACGCATGCTGAAGATTCATTGGTCGGAACACGTCGAAAACGAAGAAGTGTTAACCAGGGTTGGCGAAAAAAGGCAACTCCTCAAAAGAATCTGCCAACAACGAGCTAATTGGATTGGCCACAACATCAGGCACCCAGGACTGCTCATCGCAATCGCAGAGGGCAGGACCAAAGGCACAAATGGCAGAGGTCGACCGAGAGACGCCTATATGGACCAACTGAAGAGGGACATGAGCTGTGGCTCATATATGGAGTTGAAGAGACTGGCTGAGAATAGGGAGGAGTGGAGAAATAAGTCAAAACTCGTTGCAGACCAATCCAATGGATTGTAACTCATTATATAGATAGTAAGTTATTTAAGAGCATAAAGGATTATTCCTTTTCTTCTATTTACCACTGACATGCCTTGATCTCTTGACATGTTTACATTAACATCTACTTGCTGGTCCAGATTGTTAAGCAGAGAGGCACAGATGTAAAATACCTGTCTTATGTGTGTGGTATCTGGGCATTTTCAATTTTTTTTGCTTCATTACGTAGTGGAACCTAAAAAAATATGTTTAACAAATTATGCCTGATTTTGTATTTAAAATATATATACAATAGTAACGGACGTGAGAAATCAATTACTTTTAAGTTTTGTGTTTTCTTTTTTTCAGGAAATGCGTTTTCGTGAAGCAATATCTCAAGAAATTTCCATTACATCACACAATTCAACGGGGTTTTAAATAAAAACATTTTAGTGAATAGTTGTCGAAAGTATTTAATATAGTTATAATCACAACATTCTTTAAGAAAATATATAATTTTATTAGGAAAATAACGTAAAATGTCACATTTTCTGTCCAATTGGTCCATTACGTTACGTTTTGTACTATACTATACTATACTGTACTGTACTATACAGTAATGAGTTTTCTTATATTCTACACTAATTATGGAAAATTTGTTGGTGATTTGCACTTTCCAACAACAATTCAGTTCACATACTATATTTTATATATTACAATAATTCAGTTGTATCAGTTGTTGGAATAAAATCTAAAAAAAATAGTCGGAGATATAATAGGACAGTAACGTAATAGGAAGTCTCTCGTTACGTAATGGAAAAGTAAAGCTAACGTCACATGGTAATAATATTCATTTATTATATCAGTCGAAAATCCGGGATAAGTTTTTTGTTTTTTTTTTTATATATTTTATTTATTTATTTACGCATATTCACGGCTTTCGCCTTTTACATGAAATTACATTAAAGAGAAAAAAAATAATAACAACAATTAAATCCAAAATAATATAAACGATAAGTAAAAAATGATAATAGAAATTATATTCATATGTCAGTTTATTAATTTTTTTAATAAATTATTTTTAATTTATTTTCAATCTTTGTTGAAAAAGTCGTTGAAGATAAAAACGTGATCATTTTTTAAAATATTATATTACTCGCGGGCCGCAGGAAATACGCGGCGGGCCGCAGTTTGTCCATGCCTGGTTTATAGAATACCAATATGGACTAACTAAAATTGGAACGTTACTATTTTAGTTAGTGCACACTAAAAATGAAATAGAATCGGGGGTAGCATTTGTCGTTTTTGTTACACTTGATTGGCCTGACGTACTGATTTATGATTTACTAGCAATCACTTGAACTGTTTTCATAATAATAAATAAATATTGGACATCATAACGCCATCATAATAATTATTAACATCTTTTAATATAGTCGGAAGATTAAAATATTCAATGTAAGCTAGGCTTTACAATTCCATTACGTGACAGTTTTTTTCCACCAATACATAATGTTCCGTAATGGACGTGACGTATAAGTATCGATCTCTGTTCATCCACATGTTTACACCTTGTTAGTGAATATAAGGATGCATTCGACTTGTAATTCAAAATGAACAATATTTAATATGTAATTAGAGTCCAAAAGAAACAAATTAAACTTTTAACTTACCTTAGAAATCTGCGTTCGTAATGGAACACCAATTTTAGTGAGCAACAACGTGGACCAGTTCCGTCACAAGAATCTGCACAACCGACGTTTTTACACAATATAGCGGCATTTATAGACTAATATAATGTTGCCATTAATTATAATTGACACTCGATTTGACCAAAATAAGTAAAACAGAGGTTTAGAATGGCCGTGACGTAATAGGAATTCCACTTTTTGTGATTTGAAGGACAGGAAAAAAATACATATTTAACATATTTCTGGTTTGCTTTATGATATTTTATGGGACTTTATTGAATTTAGAGACAATTAAGTTTTAAATGAAGTCATAAAACCTGTGAATATAATGGGCAGACAAATATAATTTTGTTGTTAAAGTTGAGAGGTACGCTGAAGACATGTTGAAATACGTCATTCCGTGTTATTGATTTACACATTAACTTGCAAAATTTAAATAGTTACCTGTTATTTTTATGCTTAACTAAGAAAAAAATCATCATTTTATCAATAATTGTGATTTCGGGCAAAACTGAAATAATTGGTCATTTAAGAAACAATTTTGAATTCTCGAGACGCGTACGTTATACTCATAGCAAAAAAATCTGAAAATGCCCATCTGCCAACTTCAAAACAAATTTACTCCCAACATCAAGTTTTTTTCAATTTTTATTTCAAATAGGTACATGTACATTACATCTCTGGTCTATTCTTACATGCTCCTTAGAATGGTATTATTTGTTTATCTATTGCTATGTTTTGTGTTCTCTTGTTCTGTGAATATCCTTTCTGAACTCTTGACATTATTGGACGTATTTCCCAAAAACTGTCTCCTTTTCCTGTTTTCGGTTTATAATTTCATACTGCAGCCCAATTTGAAGAATATGTTGCGATTTTGTATCAACAGATGATGGGAACTTTTACGTACAGATACCTCAGAATAGAAGGAATCATCTATGTAATTAACAAAGTACTTCACTGGCTCCTGAGTTACCAAATCCTCTTCATCTTTTACGCACTTAAAAGACTTAGGTGAAAGAAATTCTGGTCTATATTTCAAGAAGTTGTTTCTAATCCAAGTTATATAATAATAACATACAATAAATATATTAAAGGCCTACAGTTTGAAGGAAGGAGAACATCAGAGATCCACACAACACACCCAAAAACATTAATATTACGAACTTTATAGATAAATAAATTTAATTATATTTCAAGAAGTTGTTACTTAATCCAAGTTATATAATAATAACATACAATAAATATATTAAAGGCCTACAGTTTGAAGGAAGGAGAACATCAGAGATCCACACAACACACCCAAAAACATTAATATTACGAACTTTATAGATAAATAAATTTAATTATATTTCAAGAAGTTGTTACTTAATCCAAGTTATATAATCATAACATACAATAAATATATTAAAGGCCTACAGTTTGAAGGAAGGAGAACATCAGAGATCCACACAACACACCCAAAAACATTAATATTACGAACTTTATAGATAAATAAATTTAATTATATTTCAAGAAGTTGTTACATAATCCAAGTTATATAATCATAACATACAATAAATATATTAAAGGCCTACAGTTTGAAGGAAGGAGAACATCAGAGATCCACACAACACACCCAAAAACATTAATATTACGAACTTTATAGATAAATAAATTTAATTATATTTCAAGAAGTTGTTACTTAATCCAAGTTATATAATAATAACATACAATAAATATATTAAAGGCCTACAGTTTGAAGGAAGGAGAACATCGGAGATCCACACAACACACCCAAAAACATTAATATTACCAACTTTATAGATAAATAAATTTAATTAATACAGTCGATTCCGCTTAATTGGGACAAATCGGGGCTTGGGCATTTTGTCCCAATTAAGTGAATTTCAATATTTTTTAAATTCATTTCTTTGGTTTTGGCAACTAAGGCCATTAATCAGTAATACACACATAAAATTAAACAATGCATATTTTTATTCAATATTTTTTTTTTATGAACCCTTGGAAACTGTAAATTACATATAGGTAATATAAATTACAAGTATGTAGGTAGGTACATACAATTTAATTCAATGCAAAAATGAGTCAAGTGTAGTCTGTCTTTTGTTTTTGTAACATTTCACTTCTACAAAATCAGCACAGACATTCAGTGCGGATGTAGGGCTCCCTTCATTTCCTTCCTGCATAAAATAACGCTGTAACACGGCCATACATTTTTTTGCCTCCTGGATAGGCACAGGTGACTCATCATCATCTTCGTCTAATTTTTATGTTTTGATTTAATATCTTCTACAATTGAATCCTCACAGTTTTCATTATCATTGTAACATGGTTAATTGTTATCTGTGATGTGAGACAATGCATCATATCAATTTTTTTCTTGAGAATATGTGTAACAATATGTGCTGTGATCTTAAATTCACTGTCCCAATTAAACATATAAATTTACTATTGATTTCTTGGTTTGGTTTCTGTTTTTTGAGATTTGTCCCAAATAAGCGGCTGTCCCAATTAAGCGGAATCAACTATATTATCAAATTGAATTGTAAAATAATGTGAAATTATAAAAATTAAAATAAATAAAATTTACACACAGTATTTGACCTACAGTGGCAAAATATTGGGAAAAATTAATGCTGCAACATTTTCTGCCAGAACATGGTTTCATGACACTCCGATGCAATGGAAATGCATCATCAGCAACAAATGTTAAAGGAATCCCCATTTCTCTATTCGGCAGAGCAGCACACGGTGGCAAACCCAAGTCATTGTTTTGTAACTTTTTGTATATAAGTTGATGTTTCTAAAGTCTACCATCAGAAACGCTGCCTTGAGTTACAAGAATTTGCAAATATGAAGCTATAATTGGCATTGACTACTGCCATCAGTACTATGCTACACGTCGACTTACAGGTGTAAGTAATAATAATAATAATAATAATAAACTTTATTGTGCCTTAAAAAAACATACATATAAACAGATTATAAATACAAATAATTATCATGCACAATGGGCGAGTTTATCGCGTGCAAGCGATATCTTCCAACTAACCCAAAAATATTTTTTAAAAAATATTTTTTTTTTGTGTAAGTCTCCACCTTCATGTATTGGATTTAAGGTAATGCAATACTTTCCATCAATGGCTCCAATGCAGTGGAGAAAATTACATTTCTGTTAGAATTCACTTGCAATCTGAAACAAAAGTCTTAGAGAATGTTGTAACACAGCTATAATTGAACCCGTCACCCGTATAAGGGTCTTTATGAAAAAAAAATATCGAGAAAAACGTATTTTTTGTATAAAAAAGTTAATATATTTTTTACCTTGGTATTTCTTTTGACAAAATGTGTTAAATAAAACATATTTTTATGATTCAATTTTTTTTTTATTATAAACAAAATATATATTATTAAAAAATCAAATGTATTAAAAAAGAAAAAGGGTTTACATGACGTCATATGGAACCTTTTACTAACTTGTTAACCGTGAGGCAAGTTTATGTAAAAAGAATGATAATCACTTTTTAAAAATGGTACCATGTCCATCAAATCTTTATATTTTTCATTGCTGATGGGAATGGGTGCAACATACAATGGTGGTAGATTTTCTGGATTTACAGTATTACTCCACATACTAGAAGATTTCAAAAATTTATGTGTTGTCCACAATTGCATTATATTATGCGAAACCCTTGCTTTGATTTTGAGAGGATCATCTCTTTCAAACATTTCACATCAGTTATTTTGAGTTTCTTTTCTTTCTTCACTCTATTTTCGATTATGTTCAAATCTACAAATTCGTCTCTTGTCATTTCTACAACTTGAAATGGCTTATTTAATCGCGCTTCGGCGATAACATACTTCCACATAGATGGTTCGTACACTGATGCAGTTTTCTTTCTTCTCTCTATCAGTGCAAAATCTCTGTCACAAGGCAGAAAACTGTGACCTGAGCACAAAAATTTCTGCTCAACAGTGGAAAAAAATCCCAATTGCATCACATAATGCAAGAGTGTTAACATCTTCCAATTGTTATTCTGTCCCACACAACGATCACTCCATATAACTAGTTTTCGATCTTCGTTAGTAGCTAGCTTTTTAAACTTTGCTAAAATATAATTCAAAACACAGGACGCAATTTCAGCAGATCCACGCTTGGCTAGTGTTTCGTTCCATAAATACATACAAACATCGTTTTTACCCAAGTCGTGGATTGCAAAATTATAACTGGACAACTGCCGTTGATAAAAAATATTGGAGTGGTGAAGTGTGGGGCAGAATAGCACTTGTTGCAAATCTACAGCCAACACACCATAATTTTGATTTGATTGCGCTGTTTCTCTATCATTTCTTAATGCACTATATGCATCTTCTGCTTTGCTTGCGGTGATGTAATTCACTTTGTGTTGTAACGATCCTTCTTTCATCTTCTGTATCAACAGATATAAGTTTAATGTACTTACAATTTGTCACATTCTCTACACGTATCTGACCTTGGAGATCCAAACCTTAAATTAAATTCTTTGAAAATGTGAGAATACAAATATTTTTTTACCCCGATGTTTGGGTTTTCACTGACGAATAGATTATACATTTTTCTCAGCGTAAGATCAGGAGACAAACAAAGCCTGTTGTTTTGATTCCTTGAGTAATGACATTCCTGATTTGGAAATGACTTTATATGATTTCGATTTTTTTCCTTAATATCTTCAGGGACAATATTGGCTTTATTAGAATGTCGCCCACGTTTGTCTATAGGCGTAAAATTCCCGTCTTTAATTTTTTTTTGTATCACTTGAATTCTTTTATGTCCCAAAGCAAATATATCAGCAAAAGTTTTTTTACAATTTTTTAAACTATTGCTGTGCAATATGTAATCAAACGTGGTAAGTTTCTTCGAGCTTCCATCCCTCTTTGTTCTTGTTGGTTTTCTAGCCTGGATACATTTAATTAAATAGGCAGACTGCTGATTATAATCCAGATTATAAAAATACTTAATTAAAGCCATTTTCTCATCAAACTTTAGATTTGCACAACCTGGATACGTGCAGTTAGTTGGATTGCAAACACGTTCCTGCAAAAATATTAAAACAATATTATTATACGGAGGCGCTATTCTCACCCAGAAAATTTTCGCGGAATTTTTTTGTTTGTTTACAAACAAAAATGGCAAAGGCTATTCGTACGTATCACAGATAAAAGAAATTATGAAAATTGTCTATGGTGAATTATTTCCATAGACAACATTAATATTAAACTATTTCGTTTATCGCCTAAAACCAAAATCTTTGCTTATAAACCATAGACACGTCGTTATGCACAAGATTTATAAAGCGCAGTTCACATGCTCAGTATGTTGTTTCTTAATATCAATAATTATTATTGCTGAGACAATTTCATTGTTATTTTTTTACTTTTTTGGTGACTTTTAATATAACTTGCTGTGTCTTAATCCATTATGCATATGCTTACCTTATATAATCTATGTATGTAAATCTTCTACTTGTAAATGACTCGAGCCGTGAACAAATAATAATAAATAAAACCCTTCTAAGACTTCCGCAGGCATAAAAATTCTCATAAAACAAAATAGGTGGGTATACCTATATGGAAAATAATGACTAAATTATCGACATCACGGCAATGCGATAATTTCACATCTCGTCCAAATTTTGATTCAAGTTTTCAATGTACCTGCACAGGTAGTTAGAAATTAATGATGAAGTAAATGATTCTATGAGAATATTTATATTAACACAGAAATAAATTTGCTGTTTTTACGGCAGGTGAATGTTAGAACAACCGTCCGGGCCCCGTACATATGGGAACCTTGCGCAAATTACTGAAGATATTTAACTTTTATAGCTCGGATTTAAAATTTAGGGAATAAAAATAAGACTAATGTCAGTGTCACTTTATTTTATATTAATATTTTTATATATCAGACTCCTGTAGATCTCTCAATCTAGACTTTAGTTCAGAGCACAATGGTATATCACAAAGTAACTTATTATATAGATAGGTTTACATAATAATGTATTGCAGCTATGACAAAAAAAATATTATACTATATACGAATATGAATAAAATATAATATATTATGAATAAAATAACTTATTTTCAAATAAAAAGTGTTTAAAATTTATGCGCATGCATGATGTAGTATTTATATCATTCTATAACCGTTGTAATACCGCGGTCCACAATGTGAACTGTCCTTTACATACAATATCCTTATGTGCCTAACGAAAAACACGGGATTTATAATGTGAATTTGTTTTTTACTTGAAACTTCGCGCAATTTCTTAGTGTTTGTTATAATTAAATACAAGTTGGGAGTATTGTCTTAGTGTTAAATATATTATTTTAGCGATATGTTCATTTACCTTGCCAGAAATGTATCTTTTTTTATACAAAAAGAAATGTCTTAATTATACTACCTCTAATATAATAAGCTTTTGAGGTCTTTTTTCCACTTGAATGATATTTCTATGTACTTAAATGAAGAAATAATAGTTGGAAGCATACTTAAAACAAAAAAAATTGTCGTTTTATGCAAAATAGAAAAAGAATTTCATATAAAATATCGTTAGGCACAACTGTGCATAACGCAGGAACACGCAGATATTTTAGCTTTTTTTTATTTTGGGGGTAATAAAAAGCGTAATAAAGGGAAAAATAACGAAATCAACTATAGTTTTATTAAACTTAATACTTTTTTTCGTTGAAATATAATGACATTTTTACATTTTGCATTAAAAAGCTATCAAAGTGTTAAGGAACAATGTCAAATTTGTATGGGGCGCAGAATGAAGGGTACTTTAAAAATTCCAATTTAATAGTTAGAAAGTGATGAAAAATTAATATCTCCAAATAAAATAATCAAAAATATATGCAACTTGAGATTAAATCATAAGTTTTTTCGCAATGATATTCGTATATTTTTTAATGTAATATGAAAGTGAGGAACCATCGGTTATTTTAACAATAAGCAACGATTTTGGTTTTAGGCGTTATGGTAATCTAGATGTTTGCGAAATCTTTTGTTCAGAGTAGGGTTGTAATGAATATCCGTATCCGCATCCGAAAAATATCCGCATCTGCAAAATTTATTTAAAGAGCTTGGAATCCGCATCCTTAAATATTTTTGAGGATACCATGCCAAGCCAGATACATTTCTAAAATAAAATATTGAAAATATATTTTTCGTACTAATTCAATCCTGGTAGATATAGCAGATATGCCAGTTCAAAGATGTGAAGAAGAAGAAGAGAAGACTACCAGCATGTTTACTGCATGCGGTTAGTCAACTGATTATGGTACTTGTGGGAAAACGCCACAAAATCTATAGAAAAAATATTTAGAAAAACATTTACGTGTAAAAATTTTCATGTATATCTTTATTTTCATTTATTTAATAAATCAACTGCTCACGCCTTTTACAAACTTAAAAATTATTTTACAAAGCGTGCTCAGTAAAAAAAAATGTATAGGAACAATATCAAACATTTAAATAAAATACAAACTCAAAAGATAGATTATTGATAGAATATCAAACCCTGATTGTTGTGAATCCCACATGCTTGACTTTATTGTTTATTGAAAATGATTGTAATTAGCATACTGGTAATAATAGGGGACTTTGTTGGTCCACTTATGGTTTTGAATTATTCTGTTCAATACTATTTATGATATGACTGTTTGTATCCCTGTTGAAGATGTAAATAAATAAATAAATAAATATCAAAGATAGCTACATTTAGGTACATTATCAATTTACTTATATTAAAACTTAAAAGAATAAAATTAAATCATAAAGACTTAAGTCACTCCAGATCCGAATCCGCATCCTCAAAACAGAGTCACTCAAAATCCGAATCCGCAAAGTAACATCCATTACAACCCTACTTTGACGAAGTGTAGGTAAGCTACTTTTTTAGCAATATTATTATTAAGAGTGTTGATAAAATATATGAATGCAAGAAAAGAACTTTGGATACATACATTGAGAATGGCTAAAGGGTCGTTCACATACGTTCACTTTCAGTGATCACTCCGGATGATCCTCCAAGATGAACAAGTGTGAACAGGCGTTTCATCAATAGTGATCACTAGCGATGACGGAGGAAAGAGATTACCACTCGTCATAATTTTGATGAAAGGTCCTTTCACTGAAACGACCATAAACAAGTTTAATCTTATTTTTTGTTTTATTCTCTATGAATTAGTATTGAATGTCAGAATCATGTACAAATTTATTATGCAGTTGAGAGCTATATTAATTTATTTTAAGTGTTTTTTTTTTCATTTTTGAATTTGTTTAATTATTTTTATACGAAAATACGTCAAACTACATACAACATGAGTGAGAGTGTAGACATGGCAGTGAAAGCATAGGATGAACAAATGTGAACAGACGTGTTCACTTTCGATGAACAGGTTTGACCCTGACACTCTGGATGATCATCCAAAGTGAAGTAATGTGAATGCTACTTAAGATAATAAGAAATGTCAACGTGACATTACGTCTGCCAACTTGACAGACGTCAAAACAGCGTGGCTTTGTTTACATAAAAATACGTACAAATAGTGACTTATTTGACAGACGTCAAAACAGCATGCTTTTGTTTACGTAAATTATCGTAAAACCAACTGTCATTATTTGACAGTTGACAGTTCCTGTACGTACGAATAGCACGGGCGAACAAAAATATTCCGCGAAAAAGTGCCTATTGTCACCCAACCACAGAAAAATACTTGTTTGACGTTTATACTGTCATTTGACTTGTGTGATGTTTTGTTATCGATTTTTGGCTAATTTTTGTTTTAACTTTATTTTGTATATATTAACGGATATTTTAATATATTTAATTTTCTCTTAAATATTTTAATGATATTTTAAGTCGCTTATAGGTTAAATTTCTGAATATCTTGGATATTTCATTCTGTGTACTACAAATTAAATGTTTTAAAGTCGCTTATAGGTTAAATTTCTGAATATCTTGGATATTTCATTCCGTGTACTATAAATTATGTCGTGATTATTTTAAGTGTAATTTAATAATGTGTAGCTAATATTGCTCAAGAACTTTGTATTAAAACACTTGATCTATATAATAAAATAGATGAAATATTACACTTCGTTTTTGTTACTCTTTCTTTTGTTAATTTAGATACTTACATAGTATACTTGGTATTTCCAGAATGTTTAATTGAGTCCTACAATATAGCCCATTTCATCTCGAACACTCAAGCTGACTAGGTCAGGTAACATGGATAACGTTATATAATACTTATTGCAGGTTGCACATCTCAACAGTAATTTTTATATCTCTTTCATAGGCAATGAATCCGAAACCTGAGTGATGCTGAAACAGCTTTTATTTTTGTTCAACAATATTCATCTCTCACTATATGATTTACACACAACAAATATTCTTGCACCAACATGCTGGAGAACATGATTTGTATTATTACATACCTTCACTAAAGGAACCTTGTAAAATTCCATATTTCCATCTATGGGTTATTCTGTGTGCAAGCTCCACTTTGTGCAGTTGTACGTGACAACATAGCTATCTTATAAACTAAAACATTTGAGTAGAATTTACATATAAAATTGTGTGTTATTTACGATGTCTTCTTGTTATATGAAGAATGAACTTCCCATCAGAAGAAACCCCTTTACAATCAAGGCATTGCAATATTTATATTGGTTTAGGGTGGTTAGCTCGTCTACACAAATGTTCACTTATGATATTCATCTTAGTCTCTGAAGAAAATCCTTCAATTATTATTAACGAATCCAACATAAATGTTCGACAGAAACCCAATGTGAAAATATAGTTTTACCTGATGGATTTGTAAGGATCTACAATAGATCTAGTAATTCAAAAGGCACTTGTAGAAATTCCACCTGGAGAATTATATAAATTTCAATATGTGCTTGTGAAATAATCATATCCACAATATCTGTTTTATTTTATCTGACACCATTCATTATGATGGGTTAATTGGTGAAAAATGACTTAGGTCGACAAATCTACTGTTTGTAACCTATTTCACAACAAAGAATTTATTCCTACAGCCTTAGTCAAAACACATTTTAGCGTTATGTAGTTGTTCGACTATAGACGACTTTGTGAGAAAGTTGTTTATAGTTGAACTATTAGATAATGCTAAAATGTGTTTTAACTACAGCTGCTGGAGTACATTTAACTGTGTAATACTTGACAGGAAGCTCATTATTGTTTTTAGGTTTTATGGAAGCTAAATCATTCTCATTTTAAAGTCCATGCTATTATCTAAATGCAACTCACAACCAGTTTTGATAAAAAATAGCAAGACATTAAAAACAATCAAGGATTTATTAACTGAAAGCATGATATAACACACTACCTATTACAATTGGTTGCTCTTGATGGAATATAATATGTCTAGAAGGCCTTATGTGATACAAATAGTGAAAGTTTGAAACCAATCAGATTTAAGATTCAAAATATTATTCTCCTGCACCTATCTGTTTTAATTATATTTATACTTAAAGAAGAGGTTTGTCTGACTGCCTAGCCCTTATTGTTGACTTAGGAAGCTGAAATATAGGAGAAACATAGACTTCATAGCAGGGATCCACTTAAAAAGACTTTTTAATTAGGAGTAATTGTTTTGTACAGGTTACCTAAGATGTCACAGATGGGATTCATGAAATTATACTACCTTTTATCAAATTAAGGAAAGTTTTTTGAAGAGTTAAAGAAATTTCCTTGTGAAATTTCAAAATTAATTATACAAACTCCATATTATTATATATGCAAAAAAAGATATTCTATCAGACAAAATACAATAATGGGCCACTTGCAGATTTTTTTTTATTGCATAAAATTGTAAATTAGTATGAAAGAAACACAACCACAATTTATTTTATTTTTTCTTGCACTATTTTCTTAGATTTTTTTTTTTTTTGCTTTTAAAAAATGGATTTTCTCGTAATGATCAAAAACGATATGGCGGCGCTGTGACGTCACGGAGTCCCATGTCTGTATGAGATTATAATCTGTGGTTGCGAAAGTTACTATCATTCACGGGACTCCGTGACGTCATCAGCTATTTGGAGTGTTTTGCCAAACGTCAAAAATTTTGGGTTTTATTTTTGGAAATTCTCCATAATTTAGATATTTAAAAAATTTTAACTGCCATATTTGTGTTTTCCGACCTCAAATTTACTGAATTCGATCATTTTTATTAAAATCCCCCACGACTGCAAGTGGCCCATTATTAAAAAAAATGGCAATAGTGCCGCTGCCATAGATTAACCATAGAGTAGTGTTTTAATTTGGATTGTTTTCACAGTTTTTGTTTCATGTAAAAAAAGGACAGAAATATATTTATTTACCTCGGGTTGTTTATGGTAAAAAAAAAAAATATTTGACAGTTAATTGGTAGGAATAGCCACGGCCATAATAATATGTTCAATGTTTTGACATTTAAAAATGACAATAATAATTTGAAAAGGAACACGTTCTTTTTTTCACCTCAAAACGGTACTACTACGGACATCTGTTGATTGACACAAAAGTAGAATGAGTTCGAAATACGGGTAGATAATTATTCATATTCATAACCCTTTTATCACCTGAGTGGTCAAAGGACTATCTCCCGCATGATTTTACATGTTTATTTTTCATAAAATTAAATTAAAAACTTTTAATCTAATTAATATAGTAAAAAATCTTTTACTATATTAATTTCATGATTGATGTAATTTAAAAGAGATTATTTTAATCTTTTAATTATAACTATTTATATTATTATTAGAAAAGTTGACAGACAAAAAAATAAGACAATCAGGATTGGGGGACAAACCTTATCGCTGAGTTTAAGATCTAAAATGACTTTATTTTTTCGAACTTTCCTTTTTTATTTGCGCGTTTAATCTTGCGAATCTTATTATTGTTCGTCGCCAGATAAAAAATATTTTTGAACATAACCAGGTAATTTGTAAGTTTTTTTTTTTATTTAGGGGGGGGTGATAACGGTAGCTTTTCTAATAACAGAATATAATTATATAAATAACAGTCGCTTACGTTCCATTATTTTCAAAGAGCCGTTATTCCCAACTCTACTTGCCAGATCGCCCAAAACCAAAATCGTTGCTTATTATAAAAATAACCGATGGTTCCTCACTTTCATATTAAATTAAAAAATATACGAATATCATTGCGAAAAAACTTATGGTTTAATCTCAATTTGCATATATTTTTGAAAATTTTATTAAATTTGATTTTTAAAAATATCCTTCATTCTGCGCTCCATACAAATTTGACATTGTTCCTCAACACTTTGATAGCTTTTTTAAGCAAAATGTAAAAATGCCATTATATTTCAACGAAAAAAAGTGTCTAGTTTAATAAAACTATAGTTGTTAATTTCGTTATTTATCTACTTATTACACTTTTTATTACCACCAAAATAAAAAAAAGCAAAAATATCTGCGTGTTCCTGCGTTATGCACAATTGTGCATAACGATATTTTATATAAAATTCTTTTTCTATTTTGCATAAAACGATATTTTTTTGTTTTAAGTATGCTACCAACTTTTATTTCTTCATTTAAATACATATAAATATCATTCAAGTGGAAAAAAGACCGCAAAAGCTTATTATATTAGAGGTAGTATAATTAAGACATTTCTTTTTGTATCAAAAAAGGTACATTTCTGGCAAGGAAAATGAGTATATCGCTAAAATAATATATTTAACACTAAGATAATACTCCCAACTTGTATTTAATTATAAAAAACACTAAGAAATTGCGCGAAGTTTCAAGTAAAAAACAAATTCACATTATAAATCACGTGTTTTAGTAATTAAGTTTACAAACTTAACATCATTATTTTAATTAAATCGGCCGTAATTGGTAAAAAAGGCAGAGAATTTTTGTTTACAATCAGTGGCAATAAATAAAATGAGTAATAAAACTATTCGCAGTGAAGCAAGAGAGATTATATACAATGTTTACGTGCAGTGTTTGGCGGATTGCATGTCCAACATATCATTGTCTGATTTTAGCGATGTTTACAAACGAACATCGATTCTAACCGATTAGTATTACAACAAATTCATATTAAATTAAGTATTATTCATTTGAATATGTTTACGATGTTATTTTTATGGATAAATCCGGGATATTAATAACCTCTCAATAAAGTATAGGTTATGTTTATTTAGATGACATTTACGAAAATCTATGGAGTTCGGCTATAATAATGTAAGCACCAATTGAGTTTTATTAGGGTCTGGTATACCCAATGTCCTTTATAGATTCTTTGAGTAGTTTTTGCGTATATTTTCTCTTCATATCGTTTTACGTGCCGAATCGACCCAATTCAGTTTCAAATTCTTTTAAATAAGCTTTACACAGCTCTAGATATCGCTTTCATGCGATAAACTCGCCCATAGCATGATTTTTTTTTGTTTTTAAAATTTGTAATTGTTCTTTTATCATGCAATAAAGATTTTAATTATTATTATAATCATAACACTTTTATTTTTAATTGTTGCCCAACATGGAAAAATGGCTTTGCGGGAAGTGATTCTCGTCAAACTAGAAAATCATCGCCGAAACAGTGACCTATTTTACAGAATTCGACAAATCATCTCTTTAGGATGGCTTAAAAAAGTTAGAATACCGCTGGACTAAATGTATTGAGCTAAAAGGAGACTATATTTAAAATTAAAAAAAAATGTGTTTTTTTGCCTACCTCATAAGCATGAGAAACTTGTCCCAAAGATTTTTATATATTGCCGGGTTATTGAATTAATCTAATCCCTCTGGTATTGTCTCAATTTATTTTTGTTACACAGAAAATCTGTAAAAATCTGATATTCGATTTATTTTTAATCAACAACAAAAAAATGGCGCTTACATATGTTTACTGTAAAACCGTAGAGTGACCCTGACTTTCTGTTGAAGATTGCCATATGAACGACAGCAGCGCCCTCAATTATTTTCTACTCTTTTTAGTAGTCATGGGTAACAGATCACTTTGAGGCGACCCGACCCGTTCGGGTCCACTGATAGCAGTGAGCCGAACATATGATTCGGGTCACGGGTCTTTCCGGTTACAACCCAGATCTTTGTCTTTAGCTCGGACCCGTTTCCGCTGTAGGTACATACACGGGTCACTAGTCTTTCCGGTTGCAGCGTATACCTGTGTCTACGGGTCGGAGCTGTTTCCGGTGTTGATAGCTTATTGTCTATGATCCACTATGTCTTTCATACGGTATGGAGATTTTTACACTTAATATCTGAACGGAGTACTCAATAATTATAAGAATAATAATAATTTATTTATTTATAATAATACATACGGCTTACGCCTTTAATACATAGTTATAAACAACAATTGTACAACACCACCATCGTATCAAATTAAAATCAAAACAAAAATAAAATATACTGCATCACTTCAAATTATAAAAATAAAAATTAAACACATTGTGTCACATAAACCACATAATAAAATTACAACATATCAACAGCATCATGTCAAATCATAAAAAAAAACTGTATCATATCTAACCATAAAATAAAGTTACAATACACTGCATCACATCGAATTTCAAAATAAAAATAAAACACACTGTCATGTCAAATTATAGAATAAAATTACAGCACATTCATCATGTCAAATCATAAAATAAAAATAAAACATATTGAATCATATCAAACCATAAAATAAATTTACAGCACACCACATAAAATTATAAAATAAAAAAAAATAAAAATACACCGTATCATATCAAATTATAAAATAAAATAAAATTATAACATACTACATCATATCAAATCATAAAATAAAAACAAAACACATTGCATCATATAAAATTACAAATTAAAACCAAAACATATCGTATCATGTCAAATTACAACACAAAGACAAGATTAACCAAATGGGAAGGGTAGGTAAAAAAGGACAAAGTATTTATATTACGGCTTTAAAATTCTCCGCCATTCTCTGCCTGAACTCAAACAGGGAATCCGCGAAAACATCCGACAAGTGTCCGTAAATGTTTCCCAATCTATGAATTCTATTCAAAGGCGAATTATATGCATAGTTGGTATCCACCACGTCACTATGAAAAGTTATTGCTTGGCGAGTGACCCTTGTCGGAACATGGTATGAGATCATCCCGCTCAACTCAAAGCAATTGAACAGTCCTCTCACAATCTTAAATAACAAAATCATATCAGAAATCACACGCCTATCACAGAGAGTGTTCATATTCAAAAGCGACAATAAACAAGAGTAATCAATTTCCTCAACAGGAATTTGCATTAGATAGTTGACGTGTCTAAGAAATTTGCGCTGTATTCTTTCAATATTCTTAGAGTGGACCGCGTAGTAAGGAGACCATATATCTCTGGCTGTTCTGAGTACAAATCCCAACATTCTCATTCCCCTGCTAGTGATATCCTCTATATGCGGAATAAAAGTTAAATGGTGATCGAAGATAATTCCCAAGTCCCGTATGGCATCAACGCGCTGTAAGACACTGTCCCCCAATTTATAATCAATTTTTAATGGATTTTTCTTTTTTGTAAATGTAACAACCTGACATTTTTCAATATTTAAAAACAGCCTGTTAAGCTCACACCAAGTTCCCAAACTCTCCAGATTACCCTGCAATACCTGACAATCGTGTAAACTGTTTATCTGTTTAAATATTTTAAGATCATCTGCAAACAACAGATAGTTGACGTTTTCAAATATGGAACAAATATCATTTACGAAAAGGAGAAAAAGAAGTGGTCTCAAGTGACTGCCTTGCGGAACTCCACTTGTAGCAATGAACCCATTGCCTTTCGTTGTATCCTTGCGCACCACAAGTCTCCTCTCACACAGATAGCTAGAAATCCATTCATGCAAATTACCACACACACCCAGCATTCTCAATTTGCTCAACAGTATATCATGTGGAACGCGGTCGAAGGCCTTGCTGAAATCAGTGTAAACAGTGTCCACCTGAGATTTCTCAGCAAAGGCCCTCATGAGATGTTCTTCGTATATCATTAGATTAGTCAAAGTCGACCTTCCCTTAACAAATCCATGCTGAGCCTGATTAATCAATCCTTCCAAATGAGGGGTGATATAGTGTAAGACAATCGATTCAAAAAATTTAGGTATTGCGGACAAAATACAAATGGGTCTATAATTTATAATGTTAGATTTATCTCCCTTCTTAAATATAGGAATGATGTAACTCTCCTTCCATCGTTCCGGGAAACAGCCTTTTTTCAGAGATTCTCTAAACAGTATATATAATGGATAAGATATAGAAGAAGAGCACTGTCTCAAAAACATGTTAGGTATACCATCTGGTCCTGTTGGTTTTTTAATATTAAGTTTTTCCAATTCTTTTTTAACAAATGGGTATTCTATGACACAATCGCACAAATTGACTGATTCTGAATTCAATATATCTGGAATATGATCATCCTCATCATTCGTGACATAAACACTCTTAAAAAACTGCTCAAACAAATTAACCATCTCAATATCATTAGTGCTATGGACACCATTATAAACCATTGAGTCTGGAATGCGATCATCTTTACGACTTTGAGATTTTGTGAATTTCCAAAAATATCTATACTTCAGTCTTTCTATCCATGCACTCGACAATAACATTAGAAATGCGTGATGTTCACGTGATCAGATGGGCCGCTCGCAGAATAGATACTGGATAGAAATTGCCCAGTGTGCATAATAAAAATATTGTAATTTTGTAATATTAAAAAAACATACTGTTTTAAAATTATCTTTATTGTAGTGCTCTCAATAATGTCGAGATAACTCGACGAAAACGCTTCAGATTTTTTATATATGAAAATTTGACAGTGTGTTTTTTTTCAATATAGGTAATTTATTATAATGTATTTTCTGTGTCAATACACAACCCTTTGGATTATACAAAATTATTGAATTAAAAAAAATATTTATTACAAACTGAAACATGAGGGACCGTGTATCGAAATTTTATGATTATACATAGGTACCTATACAAAAAAATCTTATTTTACTAAATGATTTGATTATTTCTTTTTAAATTTTTTGAAGCTTATTTTTGGGCAGACTCAGGTAACTGATTGGAATAAGTGTTATTTAAGTAATGCATGGAACAAAATTTTAGAAAGATAATAAAATTATTGATTAAAACATTTTACATGTCAACGAGACATAATATATATATATACTTATAGCAAAACAAAAAACATTATTAATACGATAACATAGAATAATTAATTAAACACCTTAACAAAGTGTCAACACAAAAATAATTACAGTAAAACGAACAAACATTATAAATGTGATAACATAGAATAATTAATAGAACTAAAGTAAAAATAACAAATTTTATAGACTAAATCGGCCCAGTTTTCATATAACATATATTTACTTTCATATAACATATATTTACTTTGTAAGTGCATATATCTTAATTTATAAAAGAAATTTGAGGAATTACTGTATGTCGGAATTTAGCACAAAAAGATTTATAAAAAAATTTCAGCTAAATTAAAAAAAAGAAACAATTAATCAGAGAGATGAGGAATCGGACGTGTTTCCAACATTTATCACGAATTGGTCGAAAGCATCATCCATCATTCCATCTGACATCCAAAATATTTTTTCTACTTTAATCACGTGTTTTAAACAATTGCTCCAATTTTCCACTTGTCACATTGCGAATCGCATTCTCGAAATAAATTTTAACCTCAAGAAGTTTTATTCTTCGCCGAAACCTCATTTTTGATTTGCGCCCAAATTACCTCTATGGGGTTACACGGCTAGTGTCTAATATTCACTGTCAAATAATAAAAACATATCTATTCGAAAAGAAGTACAAAAAAATATCTCTAATGTACAATATAAATTGAGGTGATTTTTCCGTGTAGCCGCTATTTCATATAATGTATTTCGTTTAAGCAATGTATTTGAATCTGTTGGTAAATATTTTTTTAACGAAAAGTAGAAAGGGTAATTTCAATATATATGGAAAGATAATTTACACAATTGCAATGAAAATACCTTTTATAAGGTTTCAAAAGCAAACTTTTAATTATAGCCGCGTGATTGTTAGTGACTTTATAAAAAGGGTACAGTCATTTAAAAGCTATTTAAAAAATACGGAGTAGAAGAAACGGCCTTTTATTGAAATTTGCCTGGATGTACTAAACGTTCTCAGAATTGTTCACGTGGACAATTGCATCTTCTCGGTGGACGTACTTTACCTCTATCAGGTCTCAAGAAAACTATTCCTTCACAAAATGTATCAGCAGTTGTATGGTCGTTTCAGTTTAGGAATGTGTGTTAATTAACTGGCAATACTAAAAAAAGTTTTCGTTGGCAGCACTGCAATAACTGTCAAGTTATATCTATATTTCTGAACGTTTTGCATGCAGTCATTTCTGGAAGTCTTACCAAATTTGATATAATTATTGTGTAATTACTGAACTGAGGTGAGTCATATTTATATATTCTAAACAGCACATACTTATGAAGATATTAAGATAATCAGAATGTTTTAATTTTCACTGTTTTTGGAAATATTTTACTTTATATTAAAAGTCACTTTAGGTAAAGTTGCCACCACTTCAAGTGGTGGCAACTTTACCTAATGTTAGGGCTACCAACATGAATACATATATATACATTTTTATCTACTTAATAATTTTTGTACCGAGTTCGATGGGCAAAAGTGCTCTACGCGTGTTTATTATATTAAATTCAATTAGAAATTTAATTAAAATTAAGTGTGAGTAGGTAAATATAAAAAAATATTGCCGTGATTGGACAGGTGTTCAAAATAATTTGTGGCAGCCCTACAATAAAACATGGATTAGTATGAAAATGTTCATAGAAGCTAAGGCATCTTTACCTACAATCATAAGACAAATTATAATACAAACAATGTTGCCAGGAAATGTATGATTTAAGTTATAAAAATCAAAGACAAGTGTAGAGAGTGTGGTAGGCATGATAATAATTCAACTTACGTTACACTCTTAATCCCCGTTTATTGAAAATATTGTGAGTGGGTAAAGTTGCCCATTTCCTTCCATCTTTACCTATGATTTATTTTTATCAATAACTCGTTAATTTTTGACTTTTATTTATACGTGTATGCAGAAATTTACAACCTTTTATTATTTAAACTTATATAAAGTCATAATTCACTCTTATGGATATTTATTTCAGAGATATTTTATTTTTTCAAAAAAAATGTGGTAAAGTTGCCATGGTTGACGGTATCTAATATCAAAATTCATGACTTGATTTACAATATTTACAACAACATGGACATATAAGTGAGAAAATATTGATGCAAATCTCTTGATTCAAGACACCTATTTCTTAACAAAAATGTTAAGCAAAATGACAGAATACACAAATACGCACTATATCTGAACGCAAATTATCAACTGACATTTATTTAAAATAACATAAGACAAAAAGTTATATTAAAAGTGATTCATAGATAATAATGTACAATTATGAATAATCACGCAACATGTACCTACTGGCTATGGTTTCCTTATTTTCGTTCATCAAAATAAAATTGTCAGCTATTGGGTAGGTGTCAGAAATAGGGTATGTTACCTAACAGATATTTCAAAATATAGCTCTTTTTCGAAAAGAGCATAACAAGGACTACAATACTATGTTTATAAATCATTTTGACCAAAATTCGACATGGCATAGTTTCGCTCTAATACGGAGCAGAAGAAACGGCCTTTTATTGAAATTTGCCTGGATGTACTAAACGTTCTCAGAATTGTTCACGTGGACAATTGCATCTTCTCGGTGGATTGACTTTAGCATCACTAAACACTTCATTCTTTACCTGAGTAATATATTCCTGATAGCATTTTCTAGAAAGAATCCTACATGAATTCCTAAGCGAAGAGAATCTCTGGTAATCCTCCATACATTTTGTTCTTTTGTATTTAGCATGGCAACTCTTTTTTTCATATATCATTGCTTTTAATTCGCTGTTAAACCATGCAGGAAAATCATTAGGTTTGAAAGTTACAGTCGGCACGAATAGTTCAATAGCTGCATTCAATATTCATAAAAATATCTAACTTGCGATGCAAACTCAAATCGACAATAATGACATTTATTGGCCATAAAATATTTATTTATTTACATAACAAACAGCTGTATCAGCCTTTACAAATAATACAAATTAAAAAAAAAACAGTCAAGAGAAATAATGCATAAACAAAGAAAAACAATATAAATAAAGGAAAAAAAACAACATACTACCAATTAATTTCAATTAGGAAAATACTTATTATTGTGAACTGTGCAAAGGTTTAGTTGAAATAAATAGTGGATAAGCTATTGATTAAAGGTAAACATTTTATATGAAAAAGTATTGGTTTCATAAAATGTTTCACCATGATATTTTTTTGTGAAATATTTTGTGTTTGTGTATTGTAGTATTATTTTGTGAAAAATGTTTTTAGAGACTAGCAAAACTTTGCGATACTTTCCAGCAATAAAACACAATATAGACCATTAAAGGATGACGTCACAGAAAAATCATTGAGGGGCATCAGGCATCCCAACACAACAGACGATTACGGTGTAATATTAGGTGGAACGCCTACAGAATACCTTATAATAAAAAAAAACTGTCAGTGTCGATTTTGTTATTATTTTGTCGTCTGACTTTCTTTTTTTTCTCTTATGGCATAACATCTTACAAGGATGATTTGCGCAATCTGACTGTTTGCCCCCCAAGCAAAAGCAAATCCATAGACAAGACCACGTGACCTTTAATGGTCTATATTATTAGAATACGGATTTGTATGTATGGGAAGCGGCGTGATGGTATGTATGTATGGGTAAGTACAAACGGTCATTCTATTCAATTTGTGAACAAAACATACAGAACTTACGTGTCATCCGCTTAAACGGATCCTACATGTCATCGTCTCAAACAGATCTTTCGGGTCATCGGGTCCTCACAGATCCAACGGGTCTCCGCTCAAACAGATCATTAGGACCCGTAAGATCCGTAGGTGATCTGTAGACCCGCGGGTCAATTTGGAAGGACCCGAACATTTGACTCGGGTCGGATCTGTGTTACACATGACTACTTTTTAGCCACACTGTGCTGTACGATTGCTACATTTCTATGGTTAATGGATTTCGGTGTCTCTTGGTTTATGAAATTCTAACCTAGAATTGGATAATCGATTTTAAGTTATAAATTTGTTGAATGGATTATTATTTTATCTACGCGAGTGTGCCACGTTATTCCTCTAATTTCAAGTCTGAATGAGTTATTTAATTTGTTTTTCAGATTCATAATGCGATCCTTTTAGTCAATCTGTCACATACCGATAAACGAGCCGACTTATATTTTTAATCAACTAAAACCACAAAATGTTAAGGCTTTGCACAAGTTATTTTGCGGCTTCCAGAAACTTTCGAAAAATTACACATACATATAGAGGTAATTTATAAATCCTAATATTTGCTACTACTAGCTAACCTGCGGAATAGAAGTAGTTCTGCCTATTAGAACTAGACTTTTTTGTCTTTTTTTATATCCTCGCGAATCGCAAATGATAAAAATGTAATTATACATGGGTATGAATTTTAATGTTTTAATTTTTTGTGAAAGAATATTAAAATTGAGCTACGTTTTTTTATGTTCTTTTGATGCTTGGTAAGCTGTGAATTAATAAGCTGTAAACATGGGGTCCGTGGTTCGATACCAGGTGCCGGCAAACTCCCCTTTCACGACACAAGCTTTTATTAGCTTACTGTGAAAGGTGTATAAGGTTGTATTTGGGTTTATAACAAAAACTCAGATATATATATTTTTTTTTAAAAATTGTGTTAATAAATTGAATTATAATACATTTATATTGCAGTAGCCTCTTTAGGATATGTGCTGCATAAATAAAATATAATGATATACATGTATTATCAATCAAACATGATCAAATGATGTCTTTCAAATAATGAGTCAGTACCTACTTAATATCATTAAAGAAGTAAATGTATTAATCTAGAAACAAATAAATGTATAAATCATGAATTATGTGGAGATTTTTCTTTTTTGTGTTCTTATTTTTATCATTTTTTTGTGTTTAGTGTTAATATGACGTGGTTAGATGGAAGAAATCACTGTAAAGTGATAATCTCGCCACTGCATATTACCACATTTTTTTCTTATGTAAACTGATATGTAGATTTTGTTATGTGTATGATGATGTGCAAGAAGTATAAAATAGCTAAATAAAGTAGGTAAAATCAAGAGATGAAAAAAATAACAATTTAAAAAAAAAGATATATGTATCTGGGTTTTTGTTATAAACCCAAATACAACCTCATACACCTTTCACAGTAAGCTACTAAAAGCTTAAAAATTAAATTAATAAATGTTGAACCAATAAATAAATGTAAAAAAATTATTAAAATTCAATAAAAAGTAAACGCACAATGAATAAACTATGTAAAATCCATGAACAAACAATGAGTAACTCCATACCACAGACATTTTTCAGTATGGCCATCCAAAAATTTTCACAACATTATGTTTAATTATCAATGATTTGGATGATTGTAATTAACCATATATTACACTTTTTTCTTAAATTCACACAATATGTTGAATGTGTGTCGCCAAATTGAAAAATTTGGCGGGAATACCAAAATATTACTTGATCAAACGCACCGGTGCGTGCGTACTCCAGATCCCATAATATTTCTTGCACGCACCGGTGTGTTAGTACTCCTTTACAGGTTAAAATAGAGGGACAAGTATACCATATTATAGTTGACGTTTTACCACCGTCAGGCCAAAATCCACAATACTTGCAGATATATTTAATTTCAGACGCAGATCAGCTATCGTTGCTGTCAAACATAGCTCCAACCCTAAAAATTGATTTAATTAACGAACTACAGATCACACTGAATACCTACAATGTATAAATAGGAAGTTTTAAACAAAATTTAGAACATAACTTTTTGGATAATTTAAAGTTAATTATTCATTCCGACCGCCCAGCGCAGACAGCCCACGCGAGTAAATATAATGCTCCAGCTGTAAATGAAGTAGCCGTATTCTTGGTTGATGAAGAAAAAGTCCCTAGAGATATAGTGTTGCACGGTAGAGAAGGTCAACTTAAAAGAGCCTCTGAGTTACACCTATCTTATGATCCACTACAGTATCCCTTAATGTTCGTAATGGGAGAAGATGGTTATTATTTGACCATTCCTCAGTTTGGTGCAGCGCGTAACAAAACTGTCACATGCATGCAATTTTATGCATTTAGGTTGATGGTTAGAGCTAACTGGTTTCATTAAAAATGATAGAATTTTTAAGATCTGTATGAAATCTAAATTATTTTTTATATACCTATCTACCTGTGCGAAGCCGGGGCAGACCGCTAGTACTATATAACTTAAATAACATAAACTATTATATGTATGGCATATCATCATAAATGTTACTCAGATCTTTGAACATAATCCATTCCCTTCCTTTTCCCTCTCCTTAGTCCTATAAATTCTCACCTGCAATTGAATTCATATCATTGTTTTTTACTTCCTTTTATATTCTTATACATATTATCTTGAATATTAATTATTGCTTTACATTACTTGCTTTTTTAACTATCATTCTGTATTATATAACTTAAGTTGTAATTTGCTTTAATTTTGTACAATATTATTGTTTTGTTTATTATGTAATATTAGCTGTAACTTTTAAGTTTGAAATAAATTTATTTTGCAGATATATCATGCACAGCATCATATAAAAGTAAAAGACGGAGTCTCGTGCAAACAGGACAAAGTTCCAGGAAAAAAGAACCAGGTGTCAAAACTATCCTAAATGATTCACAATTCCTCGAAACATCAATTCCAAAGGTATCGTTATCTTAAATTAGTGATATTTCTAGTGCAAAACTGTCAACTTTCGTTGTCTATTAGAGTTATAGTATATTTCAGAGGTTCCCAAACTTTTTTTTCTCATAGACCACTTTCCGGTGGACCCTCTGCATTTCTACCACCACATCACTAAATTTTCAATGACATGGTATAGGAATTTGAAATACTTCAAAACTCCTCAGTTTTCTTACAGAATATTTTCTTACAGTACCTATTGTTTATGTCAATACCAGCAGATACTTATTAGAAAAATCCTGTCTTAAAAAATTTACGGGTGTCCCTCAGGGTTCCCATTTGGGACCTCTTTTATTTAATATTTATATACATGATATTGGATTATGTTTTAGGGACAGTAGTCATATTATATGCTGGTATGAAAATCTACAAAACTATTACAAACATTACTGACTGTGAGAACCTATAACATGACCTTAATAGATTGACTTCCTATTGCATCTCCAATAAACTGTTACAAATGTATAAAACAAGAGTACATTGCCATTTACTTATAAAATCAATGGGGTGATAATTATTGCTAAAAAATCAGACTGTAGAGACTTGGATGTACTACTGGACAGTAAGCTATTATTTGACAAACACATCGACTCAATTACTTGAAGGGCTTATAAAATGTTAGGGTTCCTAATGAGAGTATGCAAACCATTCACTCAGGTGAAACATTTAATGTAATTATACAACACAATTGTTAGAAGTCAATTAGAACATGCATCTGTCATTTGGAATCCACAATGTAACATTTACATTGACAGTATAGAACAAATTCTACATATATATTTGAGACATGAAGTACAAATTTGGTAACAAATTACATACAAGATGTAGGAATTCAGATTCGTACAGTCGGGCAGAGACTAGGCTCATGCCTTTGCATACGGAACGAGGCTCGGCCCGTCACCGGAATATGCAGATTGGATTTGTCGAAGAGATGTTATGTTTCGACATTGGCGCATGTGTCTCATCAGGACCATCTTACATAATGGCCGACACAACATCAAATCCAGTATGCGAGGAGCATCGCATATTATGAAAGACTGTATGATCTAATTTTCATCCGAAATGCATGTACAACATGCACCTCATGAATGAAAGATCATTTGATTTGACGCAGGAGATAGTATGAGGTGAAGGTTTCTCCATTTCACTGCGTACAGTCGGGCAGAGACTAGGCTCATGCCTTTGCATACATATATATATATATATATATATATAAAATATTCGCATATTTTATATAGGTATATATATATATATATATATAAAATATGCGAATATTATTTTGATAATAAAGTTTCGGAAATTCGGCAAAAGTACCGGATACTTACCCTGTACATTGTAGAAAAAAGTACTGCAAGAAAATATTCTTTAAGAAAACCGAGGAGTTTTAAATTATTTTAAATTCCTATACCATTTTGATAAATTGGAGGCGGGGGGTAGAAATTTTAATGTTTGAATAATTGTAGAAATTGAAGCAAGTCAATATTTGCTCGCGAATGTCAGCAACAAATATTCGCATTCGCGAATATTCAAAATCACACATTCGTTACATCACTAATATATATATATATATGTAATTGGCACTTTTTAAAGTGTCAATTACGTCAGGTTTGTGAGAAAGGAGAGTCGAGAGATTAAATAAATGTATATGTTTGATAAGATGTGAAGTGTTTGGGATAGTTTTTATTTTTAGTCTGTTTTTAAAATTTTTGATTTTTCTTATTTTTAGAGTTTTTTTTTGTATTGTTATATTATATATTTTGGAAGTGTGAATGTGTTTGTGCGAATGAATGTATTATGTGTGCGAAATTGGGTGAATGGATGTATTGTGTGTAAGATTTTCTATAATTGCCTTGTGTGTTATTGCTGAAGTGTGCACTGTTTGGATGTAAGACTATTGGAATGTTTTTGTCGCTTACATGTTTATATTTATATGTCTTTCATCTGTTGTGTACCATGTAAAATAAATTAAAAAAAAATGGTTAAAGTACTTGACTCGTAATACAGAGGTGGTGGGTTCAAATCCTAGTAGGTGCGGTTGGCTGAACGAAGTCGCTTTTCAGCAATGAGTGCAGTCACCCGCTCCGAAGAAAAAGAATGATATGAGAGAAGCATAAGAGATATAGGTGAAATTGGTGAACATTGCCATGGTATAAAGCACTTAAGCCAGCCAAAGTCGATTCGTAAGCATCGGAATACCTAATACTCTCTTCTCTACCCTGCAAGTGATGCATATCTTGCGATTGAACCATACCTATCGTAATATATATCATACAAACACTTCACTAGGTGTGAAAATCCAGTTATACGAAAAACAAAAATCACTTCGCATATATAAACAATAATTCTTTTGGGTATCTACGTGTAGTAGCTTTGAATAAGACTTTATTTGGTTTAAACTAGACCTTTGGCTTTTTCCTGATGTGCTGTGCTGGTTGAACTGTTTTTCAAAACTACTGTACATAGAGTACCCAAAAACCTTTATCCAACATAAAATACCTTGAAACAATATATAAATATTTCAATTTAATTTAATAGTAATGTTTTGCACCTATCTGTGAACAAATGTGTTTTTTTTTATTCTAAAGCTGTTAATAAAACCTTTACAAATTTTTTTTACAAGCCTCTCAGTAAAAATGGATTATCATCAAAAGATTTTAAAACGGTAACAGTATCACATAATTTTTTTTTTTATAACTTTCATAGAATAAGACCTGTTAAAACTCTGCTCAAATGGTTGATTCAAAAGGTACCTATATGTATATACTTAATAATAATGTTTGACGGATTCCATATCTAATCTAGAAAGCACATGTTTAATATACAATGTTATGATTGTTTTGGTATCTCTAAATTTGCTGGTTGACCTCAAAATAGAACCTAGCAATCTGTCCCAAATTTTAAAATATGTCAGTAATTTTTTTTTGTGGGCGCTCCACCCAGCAGAGGGTGATTTTGCTCATGTAAGTAACTTAAAAAAACTTAACTTTTTAACTTCAAGTATAAAATTTTCAATGGAATGGAACGCCATACAGATCTATCCTTACATACTTCTTTTGCTTCTTGTGCATTCATACAATTTCTTGTATGAGCACGTCGATTTCTCTTACTTAACACATGGCCGTCCTTCAAAATTTTATCCACGTGATCAACCCAGGTAGTTCTTGAACCCCTGCACTTTTTCACACCCCTTCTTTCAGACAAGTATATTTTATTTGTCATTCTTTCATCATTCATTTGTTCCACATGTCCAAATTATCGTAAATTTACGCGCATTCTATCCACAACACTCCTATTGCATCTTCTCATTCTTCTAACATCCTCATTATTCACTCTATCATGTAACGTTTTACCAACCATTATTCTCGGCGTTCGCATCTCCACGGTATTTATGCCACTTTCATCCTTCTTCAACTACGTCCATGTTTCGCTTGCATACGTAAGTGATGGTACCAGAATGGTATTGTTCACCAGTATTTTTATCATATTTGACACATTGGTGACAATAGGTCGAAGTGCATCATCCACTCTAGCACTGGCTACTTTCCTTTTTTCAATATCCCTGTCGCATCTTACATCCCTCGCAAACAAACTTCCCAAATATACATAGTTGCTTACTTGCTTCAATCATTCATCGCCAGCCTTTATTTCGCTAATTGTTATTTTGTTCTCTCTTTCAAACACTAAAACTTTTGTCTTCGTAACATTAATTTATAAACTATTCAAACTGCAGCTATCATACACAGATGTAATAATATCTTGTAAATCCCTTTCACTTTCAGCCATTAACACCAATTCATCTGCAAACATCAGTGCATTAACCTGAGACCCCTTTCGCAGGCTGCATACAGTAGTCAAAGAATATGTTGAACAACCACAGAGACATGACACAACCTTGCTTTACTTCCTTAGTGAAGACAAACCACTCCCAAGAGGATATTATTTACCCTCATGCAAGCGGAGCTCCCAATGTACAATGAAGTGCCCAGCCAATCATATGCCTTCTCCTAACCATGAACGAGAAGATCTGATTGGTGCACCCTATGCCATTCAAAAAAGCTCCTTGTGTATCCCATATCTTACACTAAGTTGACTATCATACTCTCTCAATCAGAATTCTACCTTACAGTTTATCTATTGAACTCAGCAAGCCTTTCCCCTTGTGTAGGGGACAGATATAAATATTGGAAAAATTTCCTTTTAGCATTATTATTTCAGAACGAAGGTAACATATATCACCATTGATTTTTTTTATTTATGGAGATATTTTATGCCACTATCGTCAGAAGAAATGCAAAGGAATTTGAGATAGGCCTTATTTTTCTATAAAATAAAAGTTTTGAAACCAAATATCTGAAAAGGGTCTAAATATTTTTTTTTAAACCTCACATACACAATCTGGACATAGTATGATGACACTGTGTGTACAATTTGTGTATGTGTGAGGGGTGTTTGGTGACAAATATTTCAGTCATCACAACCATGTATTGTTTATAGTGACGGTCTGTAGTTGGAGTCCTCCTGGCAACCTCCTACATATAATACTTCACCTTCACAAAATATCATTTTAATGTTTGGGGTTTGTCATAAGTCTAGATTATTATTTTTTAAATAAAAGATAATACAATGTTGTCATTTTTATTTGCAGATTGTTCAACTGAGACCTGTGACAAGTAGTACACAAACTCAAGCCTCTGCCACATGTCCATCTCCTCCTCCCACATGCCCCCCTACCCAGCCCCCTTCTTCATCCCCTCAACCACCTTGTCCTCCACCGAAGGCAGATAATAATTTAAGGAACTTGCTTCTAGCTCTGCTAGCCGGAGGTACTATCATTGGAGGAGTAAGTATTTAACTTATTTTTATCTATTTAACTACTATGCAAGAGATAATAATATATTTATTCAATAAAATTAATTTATTTTGAATTTATTTTTTATTTTACAAGAATTCACGGCATAAGCCTATTACATGACAAAATACATTATATATAACATTCACAAGTATAACGGTGACAAGTTAAACATAATAAAGAATATACAATATTGTAACAATAATGATTAGATATCAAAAAATTAAAATAATAGATTAACAGAGGAATTAAATATAATAGTAGTTATTAACATACTCATCTGGCATTATAAATAATGGTCTACAAGGATCTAGATAAATAAGAAAGACTTATTAGAACACAATTAACAAAAAATAGATATCACCATCCAAATTCAAAAATCTATTATAGTAAATTATTGTTATATTGTTAGAAAGTTTCTGAACACAGATATTTCAGGCACAATGCTGGTATTTTGAACCCGCGTTCTGAGCTTAATCCTTTAATATCCTGTATATGTGGATAGGTGAATTTTTCCCAGCATTAGACTGTTAAGTTTTTGGGTGACCATGACTGATCATATTTTTATCTGGTTGTATAATGCTGAGAAGTGTGGATGGCAATTCTGCCGCTGCGTAAATTTAACATAATTTTTTATATTTAATTTATATTATGTATTGAATTTGTAGTTTCTTGTAATATCTTATTTATTTTATATCATTTTATCAATGTATATTTTCTATTTTATTTATTTACTAGCTTTTATAACCCGGCATCGCTCGGGTTTAAAATCAGATAATCATCCAAATAAATGAGTTAAAATTACACAATCTTATTGAAAAAAATTATGTAAGCACTAACTATGTACGTAAAACTGATTAAGTAAATAAAAAGTGCAAAACCTACGTAAAAAATACTAAAAAATTTCTTCCCAATTTCAAAACATGAAGTTTGATATCACACACGTCAATATTAGTAGGTGCCTACGTGAAAAAAAGTAGGTACTTTAACCTCTTCCCAATTTAAAAACTCGATGTTTAAAAACCACATCCCCATATTTAAGTAAAAAGTTAGGAGATGCCTATAACAGAAAAAAACGGGTAAATGCCCTATTTTGAGAAAAAATAATAATAATTGGTTGGTTACCTACCAACATAGTTAAATAAAATTTCCCACATTTGAATTGGTATTTTTAGTTTTTATTTTCAGTTACTTAGATATTCAGATGTTTTGTCATTAGATTAAAAAATAAAAAAATAACAAAACCCAGATAGGTAGTGTCGTGGTCTCGCTTTCCCCAAAAGAAAACTCGTTGTAAACCATATTGACAGTGAAATAAATAAATATATTTATTTCGACGAGAGAATAAATACGTATTTATTCTTCAAGTTGGAAGTAAGTAAACTAAAAGAATCAAAGTTATCCAATCTACGCAAATTAATAAATTTCTTTTCGCAATTCTGTCTTTATAATATCCCGATTAAAATTAATAATACAAATACTTTCATATCACCTACCTACTTATAAAATCCATGAATAATAATATTCGTCGAATAGAGATATTATACCTATATAATAATATGTATCATTAGTTTAACCCATCTCATTTCACACCTAACGTCGTTTAAGTTATCTCAGACGTTTAACGTAAAACCCGTCAAAAGTGTCGATCGCTAAATTTTACAAATTTCATTTTAAAAGATTTTGGCACATGATACATCTAAAAAAAAAATACGTAAAGGATCCTTTCTACGTTGTGTTTACGGTTTTTAAAAGAAAATTTTATCAGTGAAAAACAAACAATATTTTCTATCCAGAATACATAAAAGCACATTTTTATTTTATAACAATCAAAAATAAACTTCTGTTGTATATAAAGGTTAGTTATAATAAATTATTTTCTCTTACATCTGACGTTAGCAGATATAAGAGACTTACCTTATTGCTGAAAATATACAAAGAAAACAACACACAATATTGCTGAAAATCAATATTTTTTTATACACAACAGAAACCCCAAGATGTTATTGGTTAGGAATAGTCAATGAGATAAATTTCATCAAATTTATGATTCAACGTTATTGAAAGTTTATTTCTGTAATTATATCACAATTTAGTTTCGGATGCATTTTTATTTATAAAAACACACATATATGATTTTATACATAACTAGTATCTGTCTATAACACCAGTGGCGTATTCAGATCAAATATTATACTGAACCAAAATTTTACAAAATTCAGTCACTGACCATTTTTGTTAATTTAACAATAAAATTTGGTGTTGTTAGTGGAAAAAGCCCCTTCTCACGCTTAATCCGATCTGGACCAAACCTTGCGTTCGCTACGTCCAGTCCCGTTAGTATACAAATATGATAAATTAAGAGAATATAATAAATATATATTTTCATGCAAAATAAAATATAATATTTTCTGCGGAATTCGCTTAGCCTTGCGGCCATGACAACCGGAAGAAGTTTAGTCACGAATTTTAATTTTTTCACGCTGGGGGTCCCAGTATTCCACGCTGGGACTTGTGGGTGTGGATGGTGGGAAGTTAATTTATGATATAATAAGAGATATTTACATAAAATAAATATGAGTTTAAAATTCATGCTCATGTTAGTATTCAAAATATCAGAAAATAAAATTATTAAATGTTTCTGAGTCCGACCCTGTTCATATTATCAAATAGCTTCTATAAATTTAATTTACAAATAATATTAGTTATTCAAATTTTATAAATTGTGGAAAATAAAATAATTAACAGGATCAATCTCATAAACATATTCATTAAAACATTATATAAAATTTATCAATCTTTTGTCTGCAGAAAGTTTCACTTATCTGAGACTTATCAAACAAGAGTTTTGATACTCCAAGAGGAAGACAATGTCGTAACGCCAAAAATATCTATTACAAAATTTAAATAAAATAATAATATATAAAATTTCTTATCTTCGGGTAAAGATGATAAACTGCAAAATTCGCTGCTTCGAAACACTGAATTTAATGTAAAATTATAATAAATATTAGGATGAGTTTCTTATTATCTCAAAATAGAGATAATCACAAAATTATATTAATTACTTGAGAGAGCAGTGAGAAAGAAAAAAGCAACCCAAATACAACACTGAATTTATCAATTAATCCGCTCTCCTTCGATAACAAGAAAAAACTGCCCCGAGTTGAGTTGTGTCATCATTTTTAAAATCTTCCATTTCTTTGTCTAAATTCAATTAGGTACCTACTTTCTTCACCCAAGTAGATACTAGTATCTACTCTCCATGTCGAAATATACTTCCATGAACCCAATAATTCCAGGGTTATAACGTTTCAATCAACTATTACCATCATCCCATATAAGTACCGAGTTATTATTTATATAAACAATTCGTATTTATCAGTCAACTAAGATCCCAAAACTATAGATAATATGAAACTTCAATCTCAATAAAACAGTAAAAGTTGTTTATGATTTTGAATACAATTTCTTAAAACACATCATAAATACATACCCCAATCTTAATTACGTAATTTAAATTAAAACATCTATCCATTTACCTCACTTTGTCAAAATAAATAACTGAATTGTTAATAAATGTTATTTTCTTATCTATTTAACATTCGGCGAATTTACTTATTCGAATAAATTCATTCTTATTGCAACTTACAATAAAACAAGCCATTATAATTTTCCTCATTTTGTACATAAATATTCTCAGAAAATCAAAATATAACACGCCTTTTATCCTTACAGTTTAAAAATCGATGGATATTTCATGATATTCTTATAAACAGACGACACGTGTCAATAACTAGATCGAAGCGTTGGGTAACTTTTATCAGTTTTTCGTAAATCGAATTTCCTTAAGAAACATCAATTTCATTGTAAGAATATCATTTCTATTTACAATATTTTAATTATTTATATATAAATAACTTTTACAAAATATCAAGCAGTTTTAATACTTCAATAAAACCTAACTTCACTATTATAATTGCGAGGAATTTAATATTCAATACAATTTTACAAACATTTTCTTATTTGAAATGTTTACAATTGTTTATATATATCTTTATAAAGTTTCAGACTAAGCAAATCCTAAGTAAGCTATAGAATTTTCTATTCTTGTCTCAAGTAAATTATCAGTTCAACAAAACCCGAATGCAACTTACCTCATCTTCCCCACAAACATTTAGTTATTAGTCTTAACCTTTTTTTATATAAACAATTATTATAGTTCATATCTTGATTCTTTGTCCATGTGTATCGTCAAGGATTTTCTTTGTTCAAAATACCACACGTGCCTCGTAAGCATGTGTCTACGAAGTTTTGACCTTGCACTAAAAAATCTCAGCTCGTGTCTCTTTCATAACACGTGTTTAATTACTCTGAGTTCAAACTTCAACACGCGCCTTTTATAAGTATCAACATATTGTTTATAAATTTAAAATAGAGCTCCCATAATCTAACTTATAATATATATAGTTAAAGATTTATTTAATTATTAATGAAACTTTGCAAAACTTTATCCATGTCACTCCCCCCAAAAAAGGTCAATTTAATGCTTGTACAAGCAGATTGATTGATCCCTTTTTTCTTTATTTAATAAAACTTAATCACACAACAACATAATTTAAATAATAAAAAAAATTAAAAATATATGTACAATGGTGGTCCGCCCCTGAACTTAAGTTGTATTTCTCTACACATATTCACATTATAAACTACTCTACCCAAATCATATCACACGCAGTAGTCCCATGAAATGTTATTCTATAGTTAAGTTATGATAATTAAATTATCTTATATCCCTTTATTTTATTCTCTTTTCTTTTTCTGCAAACGAATGAAAAACAACAAACAAAAAAAATACAACTATTTCATTTAATTTGTCGTATAATTACATAAAAAATTTTACCTTATAATTAAATACAATTTTATTTAAACATGCTGGTAGGGCCCCCGCTCCGCCCTTCCAAAATGGCTTTCAACCAAATTTGACCAAAGCCTCTTTTACAAAGTTCGCAGACCGATTTATCCTAAATAACATATTTGATCGTTATGAAAGTACCACCATTTCATTTCTTAATCTCATATTTTTTTTTCATTCTTTTTATTTCCTTATTCGCGTCAATATGTGTTTATGTGAATATGCAACTCATTATCATTTTATTCAAAGATACGATTCAGCAGTACTTTCATAATAACAATTAACTTAATTTTTAGAAACAATCATAAACTCATTCTATATTTTTTTTTTTTTTTTTGTTATTAATCTAAATAAGAAACAGATAAATTCAGCCATTTAAAAATCTTCCTAATTCTAATTTTATATTCTAAATACTAATACAAATCAGAACAATAATAAAAGCACTTGATATAAACTCTAAAGAGAGGTAAAAGAGGATAATTTATTCATAAATGTAACACACTAATCAATGCTTTAGATTAAACCTATATTTAATTACATCTATGTAATTAAAGTAAAAAAAATAATATTTTTAACAGGACTTCACAGCCAGAATTTAATTTGAAATCGTTCGACTATATGCTAAAATTGCCTAAAAACAGGTGTTTACTCCAAATTTTAACTTTTAAACTACGTACGAACCAATAAACTACGAAGCATTAAAAAAATACTGTCTCTCTTTTTGCGGTAAGTGAAAAGGGAGATAAAGAAATGAAGTATATTTCACTCATTATCTATACACCACTTGGTCACTAACACACGTAAATATAGTTAATATTATGTCCGAAAAACTACGAACATTAAAAAATCACTGTCTCTCTTTTTGCGGTAAGTGAAAAAGGAGATAAAAAATGCGACGTACGTGATGTATATTTCACTCATTATCTATGACACCAAATGACACAAAAATCATTGCGTACAAAGACATAATTTTTAACAAGATTGTGCACTCCATTGAAAAAACGGCATGTATAATGCAATTGATGCACCAGAGGTCACCAAGGCCCACCTGCGAGAGAGCATTCATGCCCCAAGAGTTATAAATTGGCCTACATATACCTATACATGAATATAGCAAACACGTAGGTAGGTAGACTATTATTATTTTTGCTGGATAATGGTAGGTGTTTACTTAATTGGCGTTCCCTTCTCTCTTTACTCCACATGGGATGTGGCGTGAGGGTATAGATAGATTCATCAAATCATTGGTCATAAAAAAGCTTATTAGCTTTACTACCTTGTTGTATGTACATATATGTGGGCGTATAAGTGGGTATATTTCCAATAAAGTACCTACTCAAATACTTTTTTTTTTTAATAATACTCAGTTTTATTCTGCAACAATTATATAATTTATATTATACACCTTAAAAAGTACACGTAAAGTAGGTATATTTGAGTTTATCCATAATTTGTTGCACCATTCTGCATTGAGTTGACCATAATTTATTCTTTCTTCTGGGACGTCAAATTAAGTGACAATGATGGCTGCCCTAAGAAACGGCGACTGTGGCACCAGTGCTGCAAAAGTATAAAAGAATATTTAATATGTTTTTCCCTTGTTTATTATTTTTGACTCCACCATTAAATTGCAAACAACAAAAAGGCCGGGATTTGGAGAGAATGATTCATGCATCTTTAGTATCACAAAAAAAGATTTGAGTCATCATAATCCAAGGATAAATTTACCATATATTTGCAGAGTATTTTTTCATCATCGAAATAAAACAAAATTATAGCAATAAAGTGATTTAATGTGTAATCATGTCTTATGGCCGGTTTCAATAACCTATCTATCCGTGACTATCGATTGAAATGTATGATTCAAAATATAGAACACAATAGATTTCAATCGACAGGAGCGGATAGATAGATTATTGAAACCGGCCAATAATGCACAGTCTTATTAAAGTACAATGTCTTTGTGCTAAAATTTCACGTGGAAATGGAATGTCAAAATATAAATATTATATGTTTCCATAGTAACCATACATGCAAAGTGGTTTCTGCAAATATGTAAATATATAATATGCATATTTAGAAAACTTCGAATACTCATAATAATCTAAAAATCAAATGCATGCTGAGATCTATTTTTACATTAAACCATTTTCTCACTATTGATTCACAAACTATATAAATATATATAAAATAATAATAATTGTACCAAAGCTTGTTTTAAAACATACATATGTATCCGAGATTCAAACATGTTGCGTGTATTCATATATCAGCTTATTTGAAATAGTAACATGAAAATAAGATAATACGTGCTGATTTTACTATATACCTAAATATCAGGATATCAGTTAAGAACTATGTACTTACATTTGCAAATGATAAGTCAAGTCTTAGTAATTCTCCATCACCGTTTTAATGTCACTAATCATCTAATAATCTGGAAAGTATCAAACATAAAGAATTTATTAATTTATTCTATCAGAAACATTGTTTGCTTACACACGCGTATTAAAATATTTTATTTTTAATAATTACTTTAGGAAAGGTTACGTTACAAAAAAAATATGTCAAAAACAATATAATATAAATCAATCATTATAATATACTCACTCATTTTGATCATGTGAATAATATGTAGCTAATTTATTTTTTCTTAACATTCGTAATGACTCTTTCGTCATTTTAAATAATGAAAAAATTAAAATAAAACTATAAATCAGTGTATTTAGTATATTTCTGATTTAATACTAATACTCACAAAAATAACAAAATGTTGCTATGACAACAATATTGACATCGGTGAATGTCATTCTGAGGAGTTCATACACAAAGTTACCTACATCAACTCTAGAACATTGAAACTAAGAAAACAGCATAGGTACCTAAATAAATTTAGGTAATAAAATAGGCGGATATGCTGAGGTCAATCTACAGTTTTATTAAGTACTAGTGATGTAACGAATATTCGCATTCGCATTCGCATTCGCGAATATTCGCATATTTCAAAGTATTCGCATTCGCATTCGCAAAAAAATATGCGAATGTTTTGCGAATATTATTTTAGTAATAAAGTATCTGGTCTGTTCCGTGTTGGCCACATTTGTTGTATTGTTTCCTGTGTTCGTTTGCTTGATGATGTTATTATTATTAGGAGAAATATGCATTTGTGGAGATTTAATTTATATATTTGTTTTAAGTATTACAACTGCTATGAGTATAGGGCCCTACAATAATTTTATATTCTATTTAAGGAATATTTATATCATACTACAAGGTGAACCACACTAAAGTATTCTCTCAGAATTTTCGGGGCTTGAAGACTAAGATCGAGGAGTTTAGAGCAAACTTATTTGCAAATAGTTATGATATAATTGTTCTGACGGAAGCTTGGCTAAATTGTGGCATATTTGACAGCGAACTTTTTCAAAACGAATATACAGTTTACCGCAAGGATAGGGATTTCATGTTGAGTGGTAAAGGGATGGAGGTGGGGTCTTAATTGTTGTGGATCGGACACTAGGATATTCATCCACTCTTGTTTGGGATGATACTGGTGAAAGTTTTTTTTACCAGTATTCGTTTTTCATCGGTAACGCATGAAAAAATGCTCACCGCTACTGGGTGTAGTATATGTATATACCGCCTTCCACATCCTTAGATACTTAAAACATCTTTTTTTAAAGTATATCTGAATGTTTAATCAGCTATTACGGCAAAACAGATATTTGTCTTATTGGAGATTCCAATATCCCAACAATCCAATGGAAAAAAGACCCCGATGTTGATTCAATCTTTGTTCCGTATTCTTATTCGTGTCCTGTTGCGCAGTATTTGATAGAATCTATATCTTTTCTCAATATGTTTCAGTCTAACGGAGTTTATAACAGCAATCAAGTTATCTTGGATTTAGTTCTTTCAACTATTCCGTGTTCTGTTACCAGATGTGACTCTCCACTGGTTGGTAAGGATTCACACTATCCTTCACTGTTGATAGATTATGAGTTTGAAATTGCTGAGGATTTGTCTCAAAATATGATCCAGAAATTAATATACTTTAAGTCAAACTTTTCGGAAATAAATTTTGAACTACAAAGTGTTGATTGGGTCAGTGTTTTGGGAAACGGACCGGTGAATAAGATGATTGAATCTTTTTATGGTTATGTTTTGCCAATAATTGAGAAGCATACACCTAAATATGAAGAGGGTGTCACCTAATAATTTTCCCAAATGGTTCTCTAATAGAATTCTGTTATTGTTTAAGAGAAGTCTAAGGCTTGGCGTAAGTTGAAGATGAACCGTAATGATTCTGACTACAATTTATTTTTTCAACTAAGAGCTCAGTTGAAGTTGTCTCAGAATCACGATTATAGGTCTTTTATTAATAACACTGAGAAGTCACTTAAGGGCAATGTCAAGTCTTTCTTTTCATTCGTGAATTCCCTTAAAGAATCTAGAGGCTATCCAAGGGTAATGGGTGACGGTGACCAGACTTCGAGCGATCCAGAGGGAATTGCAAACTTGTTTTCGACGTTTTTTGGTTCTGTATTTTCACTGAATAATTTGCATGATTCTAATACTAAAGAATTGGAAAATATTTTAACTTACTCATGTTTATCCATGGTTAATATCTTGAAATCTGATATTCATAAACGTTTATTAGGTTTAGATGAGACAAAAGGAGTTGGCCCTGATGGTCTAGCACCAATATATTAAAGAGATGTGTAAGTCATTTAACCAAACCATTGTATCTGACATTTATTAGAACACCTTGCTGTAGGAGGCAATCTAGACTATGGGACATGGAAAACCCTAAATCGACTGAGATCTGGTGTAGGAAACTGCCGCGACAATAGAGAAGGATTGGGCTTCCTACAGGACGAATCCGGAGCGTGTGACTGTGGTGCAGCACAGACTATGCCACACTTGTTGGAGTGTCCATTGTGCCCTGTCACTTGCACTATGGAGGATATTTTTGACGCATCTCCACCTGCTGCGCGTTTTGCGCAGTACTGGAAATCAGTTTGATGGGTTTTTTCTCTGGGTTTCGACACGATAAATAAATTAGGAGTTTACAAGAAGGATGCTTTCCATGCAAATGGAAGATGGCTAGTATTATTCCTTTGCATAAATCTGGCAGCAAATCGGACGTTCGTAACTACAGACCAATTTTAATTCTATCACCTATTTCAAAAATATTTGAGGGTATGGTTCGTGAACAAATTACTTTTTTCCTGAAGCCGTATCTTCTTGTAGAGCAGCATGGATTCATGAGTGGAAGATCGACAGTAACAAATCTGATTTTTTTCTCAGCTATGGACAATCGTATACAGTTGGATGCCATTTATAAAGGCATTTGATAAAGTAGAACATCGACTTTTTTCAACTAAGGTGGATTGACTCATATATTTCTGATAGATTGATGACAGTTAAACTTAACGGTTACTCATCTGGCAGTGTCAGTGTTACATCTGGTGTCCCTCAGGGGTCTTCTTTGGGTCCTTTACTTTTCACGATATTCATAAACAACATAAAAAAGTGCTTTGACCACTCAGAGCTTCTATTATTTGCAGACGATTTAAAAATATACTGTCAAATTCAATTATTGTTTGACTATGAATTGCTTAACGAGGACTTGGAAAGACTACACGAGTACTGTAAAAGAAATAACTTGCACTTGAATCTGGAGAAGTGTAATCTGATCTCTTTTACCAAAAATAGAAACAAAATTCGATAAATTTACAATATCCATAATCATGATTTAAAAGAAGTAAATAAGATTAGAGATTTAGGTGTGGTGTTTGACTCTGAGCTTCACTTTGATGATCACGTGAACAAAATTATCGAAGAGAGCAATAAAATACTGGGATTTATTCTGAGATCTACAAAGTCATTTAGGTTATATGAATCGTATTTGTACTTGTACTTATCGTTGTTTCGCTCCAAGCTGGAGGACTGTTCCTCTGTATGGAATCCATATTTTAAAAAATATGTCGATCAAGTTGAGAGAACTCAGTCTAAATTCATTCGTTTGGTTAGGAAGAGATTGCATTATCCTGTATTTATTAAAGATTTGCCTAAATTGGAATTGTGAAGAGTTTTGCTGGATGCATGCAACCTGAGAAAAATATGCTTGTCCGAATACGATGTGCCTAATATTTTAGATAGGATTAACTTTAGAATGCTTCCTTTAACAAGATCTTGTTTTCCGTTCTACATTAAAAAAAAACAAAAACGATTGCAGACTCAAGAAACCCTGTTTATAGAATTTTAAAGTGCCAATTACGTCAGGTTTGTGAGAAAGGAGAGTTGAGGGTAGAATAAGATGAAATAAATATAAAAAAAATGTATATGTTTGATAAAATGTGAAGTGTTTGGGATAGTATTAATTTTTAGACTGTTTTTTAAATTTTTAAATTTTTGATTTTTCTTTTTTAAGAGTTTTTTTGTATTGTTATTGCATACATTAGTGAAGTGTGAATGTGTTTGTGCGAATGAATGTATTAGGTATGTGTGCGAAATTGGGTGAGCAGCGATTTGTAATAGGAATGGGTGATTGGATGTATTGTGAATTAATACCTATATTATGTGTAAGATTTTCTATAATATTGTTTTGTGTGTTATTGCTGAAGTATGCACTGTTTCGATGTAAGACTATTGGAATGTTTTTGTCGCTTACATGTTTATATTTATATGTCTTTCATCTGTTGTGTACCATGTAAATGAAGAAACAAATCAGTAATTCGGTGAAAGTACCGGATACTTACCCGGTACATTGTGGAAAAAGGTACTGCAAGAAAATATTCTTTAAGAAAACCGAGGAGTTTTGGAATATTTCAAATTCCTATACCATTTTTAAGTCAATATTCGCATTCGCATTCGCGAATGTCGGCATGAAATATTCGCATTCGCATTCGCATTCGCGAATATCCAAAATCAGACATTCGTTACATCACTATTAAGTACCTACACAAACAAGTTCACCAACATTAAATCAAAAATAAAAAAATACTAATTTATTTGAATTAATTATATAAAACACTCATTTGTAGTGTTTAAACTGTGACTTTTTATTGATTAAAAGTCACAGTGGATATAATATAAATAAGTGATTTATTTGTAAGTAATTCAACATGAATTTCCACCGAGAACCGTCGGTTGAAAATATCAACTTCACTGATTTATTTTACTTCATTCATAGTTAAATATTTGTGAAAAATGGATCGGTGTGCCTTTACTTGTGAACTCCTCATCTATAGTACTGAACACTCATTCTCGTATTCGTCGATTCGCATTTTGACAGACATGGAAATAAATATTATTTAGGTATATTAAGTTATAATGTTTTTTTTATGAAAAAAAAAACATTTATATAGGGATTACTTGATGACACATATAGAAATATGTTTCCTTGGTAAAAATCAAGTAATCTAGTGCTGTAATTATGTAGTATCAAGCATAAAACCATCTCTATTTTTTAATAATTTTAAATAAATAATCAGACGCAGATTCAACAGCGTGCCGACTCTTTGGCTCGGCTGGCCGAACTAAAGCCGATTTTTAAGTTCTACGGAAATTTTCATAAAAACTTTCCCGCAAGCGGAAAATTCAAAATGAAAATTTCTCAATATAAATAATACATCACGCTATTATACTCATATGATAAATTATTCAATTAAAATTGTTTTAAATATGTTTTCCTTATTCGAACTTGACGAACTAAAAATTATATTTTCTTATGTGCACGTCACAAATCCCATTTTTTTCGAATATTTAATAAAATATGGCTAAATATTACCCAAATTTAAGAAAAATAGGATTTTTCTAAAGCATCCTTGGAGCTAAATTTACTTCATCATTTATGTAACCTCTAAGATGATTGTCTTAAAATACCTCTGCTAGTCGTGATGAAATTTCGGAAGGTGTTTTTCAATCGATAATTTCTACATGAATCTCTCGGAATTTTTTTTCATTATTATTAAAAATACATTAAAATATGTTCAAATTTTGATATTATCAAAAACAAACAATAAAAATATCATCTCGATCACGAAAATATTGCAATTAATTAATAATCAATGTTGAAAAATGGTTGCGTAAAATCATGTGACAATTTCGAGTTCCCTACCTATCAAGGGCTCTTAACTAAAATAAAACTTAAAACAGATATGTACTTCAAAGCAAATGTCCATTGAAAAAATATTTAAAAGTAAATTTTTCCCAATTAATCAATTTATTAAAAACAATTCAAAACTCATTAAAATTATTAATAATTCAAAACTCAAGTAAAGTTTTATTTTAGTTTCTTTTCTTTCCTTAATAACTAACTAAAACAATCTACAAAAAAAAATATAAAAGTGTAACTTAGGTGGCCTACATATATTATAATTACTAATATTTGTGTGAAAAGGAACGATACATTAATTTTATTGTCAAATTTTTTTTTTTTTTTTCTAAACATTTTAAAGTCAATGTGGATTTTCGCCTTCATTCAAATAATATTTCCCCAAATGCATTGGACTATAAGTACCTTTTACCATTCCGTTTTTATCAACCAAAATATACGCATTCGCAAATGGTATGGATCCCACAAAGTATGGTCCTTCCCATAATAAGTTGAATTTTCCTGTTTCCTTATTTAGTTTACTCGATCTAGGAAAAGTTTTTACCTTGACCATATCTCCAACCTTGTAAGTCATTATTCTCCATTTACGATTATAATTATTATTTCTGATGTTAGCGTTGATTTTTAGATTTTCCTTAACTTGTCCCCTAATATTTTCTAGATTCGAACTCACATGTTCTACTCCTGAAACTCCATCCAATGATAGTGTAGGTGACTTGCCAAATAGTATCTCATTTGGACTATACCTTGTACTCATATGCACCGTATCATTGTAGACTTCTTCTATTGTTTTAACAAAATTTGTCCACAAATTATGCTTTACATGAGTATAAATTCTAAACATTCTCCCCAGCTCTTTATTTACACGCTCTGTTCCATTTGGTCCTGGATTATATAATGATGTATGTAATAGTGTTATACCCATTTCTTCAATCTGTCTTGTCCACATCCATGAAATGAATTGTCTACCATTGTCGGTTAATAATTTATCTATTTTTATAATTTTATGGAATTTTCTCACACATTTAATAATCGACTCTCCCTCAGCCTTAAATAATTTAAATAATTTTGTATATTTACTAAATGAATCCTGTATAACCAATAGATATTTAAATCCATACCTTCCAGTTGGTAGAGGACCATATAAATCTGCCATTACAATATCTCCTATTCCAGTAGGTAACAGTGATTTTCCAATTCCCCTCTCGTTAAATCGTTTATGTTTTGCTAATTGACACATCCTGCAAGTTTTAACAAAGAATTTTATATCTCTCATCATATTTGGCCAAAAATAACGCTTCTTTATATATATAATTGTTTTCTCTCTTCCTACATGTCCCATTTCTTCATGAACATATCTAATGATATCATTTATCATAACCTTTGGAATAGCCAATAGATTAATATCTCCCTCTTTATGTGTGAATTTTAAGACTCCATTTTCTACAGCATAATGAAGTTTATATTTATACACTAATTTATCAAATGGTCCAAAATATCCATTAATACATTTAAGCATGTCAGACAAAAAATAATCTTCCCTCTGTAAATTTTGAATATTTAAAATTGACTTTTTTTATATTTTCTAACCTTTCTACAACAAAACCTGCGATTTCGGGACAATAAACCTTGTCGTCTTGTTTAGTTATTGCATCATAAGAATAGCGGGAAATTATATCTACTCCTATATTATCGGTACCCTTAACATACTCTACAGAATAGTCAAACTGATTTAGATATAAAATCCATCGTGTTACACGTCCACTATGTAATTTCCAACTCTTCAAGAAAATCAATGCATGATGATCTGAGCCCGTAGACAATTTGTACTTGGCGATCGCCTACAAACGAATTTTCGTCAATAACTGCAACAATAACGCATAATTATACGGTACGTGTAGGTAGATTGTCGAAAAGTTCGCCAGTAGACGATCGCTAAGTACAAATTGTCTACGGGCTCTGTTCTTATTATTAATTTCACTCCTCGTAAATAAGTTTCGAATTTCTTTAAGGAATATATAACCGCGTACATATCTTGCTCTGAAACACTCCACTTTTTCTCTGCATCTGTTAATCCTTTACTTACGAAACCAATTACATGATGTTCGCCATTTTCATCCAATTGATAAAGCTCTCCACCTATACCTATACTAGAACTATCGGTTTGTAAATAATACATTTTGTTCGGATCATGGTGATATAACATTACCGAATCTATAAATCCCTTTTTACTCGCTTCAAAAGCTTTAGCTTCTATTTCCTTCCAACGCCACTTCACATTTTTTTTCAAAAGTTCACATAAGGGTTTTACAGTACCTGCATGAAATCTTGAAAATCTACCATAAAAATTACATAACCCCAAATATGCTCTAACTTGTTTAACTTTAGTGGGTGCTGGAAAATCTAATTGCAGCAATTTTTTCAGGATCCATATGTACTCCAAGAGGACTAATAATATGGCCTAAAAATTTTACGTTAACATTAAAGAATTGACATTTTGCCAAAGTACATGTCATCCCTGCTAATTTTAATCTATCTAGTACGCGTGATATGTGTGTTACATGTTCATTGTAATACTTTGTAAACAAATGATCGACCATTGAATACAAAGCAGGTATATTTACAGCTATCTGGTTCTAAAGGAATCTGAAAATATGCATTATTTAGATCTAAAGTTGTTATGTATTTAACTCCGTGAAATTTTTGAATTATTTCCGATATTAATGGTGGTCTCTCAATATCCGCTATCATTTTAGTATTTAGCTCACGGGCGTCTAATAAAATTCTAACAGTCCCATCTTTTTTCAGAGTATATGTCAATGGACTCGCATATTCTGTGGAAGTTCGTTCTAATATTCCTAGGGCCTCCATTTCTAATAGTTTCTCCCAAATTCTACCTCTATATGCCATAGGTGCTGGATATGGTTTCCTTATGAATGGTTTTTCATCTGTTAATGAAATTTTATGATGATACAAATTTGTCCTACCGGGGTAATCCGAAAACACCTCCTTATTATCCAACAATACCTGGTAAATCTTTGATCTAATGCCCTCAGTGTCTATTATACCTTTAACAAATTCACTAATTTCCAATTCATCTACGCATTTGCGAGAGATATCTACATTTTTCTTTTCACTTAATAACATTTCACCCTTTATCATATTTACTTGTATACTAGATCTACTAATCGATACTTCATAACTATCTTGATTATAAATGAATTTTAACTGTCCCGGTATCTTACACGTGATAACACTAGAATGATCACTAAGCCAGTCATATCCTATAATTATTTTACGTATTAAATTCGGAACTATCAAACAAGGAATATTTATCGTGATTGTTTTTAACGTAAGTGGAATCAAAGCAATTTTATTTATTTTACAACTTCGCTGGCCCACAGCCCCTTTCAACTGAATAGGCGTAATCGGTGTAATAGGCAAATCACATATTATTTTCTCCCTTAAAAATTGTACAAAATCTAACTCTACACAAGTGACTTGACTGCCTGTATCAATCAAACAATTTATTGGATGTCCCCTTATATTTCCCATTATCTCTGGTAACTCTAGAAAATCCCCACCTCTTTCAGTCTCTATATATTCATTTTCTTCAAATATAGTGTTACTGTACATAACAGGTCTAAACTCTACATTAGTTTTATCCTTTTCACACAATATGTCCTCTATATTCTTATCTCTACTTATTTCCAAACTATAATGTAGATTATAATCTAATCCTAATCCTCTCTCTCGTATTACGCCCTTAATGGGCTTTCTTATTCCTTGCAACTTCACTCCCAGTCCTTTCCGTGGCATCCAACCCTGCTTTTATATAATATTAACAGCAACTTGATTTTGATATTTATGTATTCCCTCATTTATCTTGTTAGTTGGATATTGAGGGTCCATTCCAACTAATATTCGCTTCCCTTTTCAGTGCTGTTATTCCCTTCTTCAGAAAACGGCACATTATCAATTACTGAAGAGGCCCCTTCCCTCACCCAATCACCATACATTTCTTTTTGAGGAAGATTATTTTCTTCTACCTGTATCATGTTTGCATCTGCATGTCTTTGTGTCGGCACATTTTGTTGTTGTCGTGGAAATTGTCTGTTTCTGTTGTCACGGTACAAACTTAAAACCCCAATGATCACTCAGGGTGTGGTTATGACGACTCTTTTGCCTGGGCCGGCTAGCTCTTTCCCAGGGTCGTGATCATCCGAAATCCCCGTGGTGTTGTGTGATGTGGGCACCAAACGTCCGTTGTTCACAATGGAGTAATCAAACACTGCGCCGTTAGTCCGACAACGCCCTGAAGGCCTCGTGTCTTTGTTGCTGGCACTATGGACACTGTTCTATCGGCTCCCGGGCACCTACCCTGCTTTCGGCACTTGATCAGACACTCATCGTGTCTTTTCCAGGCACTTTATACAATTTTTGGTATTTTATGTTATTTAAACTTGTAGAGCGTGAATCGACGTGTCCTATTGGCACGCCATTGCAAAACGGAAAGAGCAAGGGGCACATATTTTACCGTTCAATTTACCATTTTTTAGGTTGGTGTTCCTTACTTGCCCACAGTATTGACAACATTGAAGCTAATTATTATTTGTGGTTTTTGCTTATGGCGGGGAATTTGAATCTTTTTTGACATTTAACTTATTTTCATATGTCAGATGTTTGCATCCTGACACATTCCCCCTTCTCGGAAAAGACAAAAGAAATGAACTCAACCCCTAATGAGTTTAAGCGTGGGTGGTTTCTCTCATTTGGTTACAGGAAATCTATGGACATAAAATTCTTATCAATACAGTATTACAGAGTTCAACAATGGTTCATACATTATAATAGTTACAGAGTTACAATGAGCAAATTTTTCAGCTGTTAAAAAGTTTCACATGAAATGTTACCAAAATTTGATGCATTTTCTGTTATCACTCTATGCCTTATTAAATTGACCATTCACTGCCTAGTAATGTGGCAAGCATCTAGGACTTTTTCACTTGTTGGTTATTATTATTATTTTATTTCAAAAAAATTTCGTTGTGTTCTTCAAATTATCTTCTTTTTATTTTCTTGCGGCTGTTTTATTATTATTGGTTTGTATGGGTGATTTCTCTCAACTAAATTTTCTTTCAATATTACAAAGTTTTTCAATTTCTATTATTTTAAAATTATACAATATTTTTTAAATTTTCTTAAACTTATACATTTTTCAATTTTTTCTTAAAATTATACATTTTTTCTTAAAATTATACATTTTTTTATATTTCTTTTCTTTTATTGTCATCATTTTGACAATCCTTTCCCCCTTCCAGAAGAGAAAGAAAATTCTGATCAATGTAACAATGGTGTTGGCTTCTCATGGTACCACGTACCAAAGCACAGCACGAAATTACATAAGCAAAACAATGAATCTTCCAACATCTTGTGGTTGTCTACCAACCATCCGTGGTGATCAATAGTACAAGGTACTTTTATTGATTCAACACTAAATTTTTACACAAGTTACAACAGTTAGAAAATCAACTACCTTGTGGTTTTTTATCAACCACCGTGTTGATCATTAGTACGGAGTACTTTTAATGATTCAACACTAAATTTACACAATTTACACAATTACAAATTTAACAATTTTGTGGTTGTTGACCATCCACCGTGTTGATCATTGGTACAGGAGTACTTTCAATAATTCAACACTAAATTCTTACACAATTACAAATACAAATTACCTATACAAATACTGTGGTTGTTTAGCAGCCACCGTGTTGATCATTGGTACAGGAGTACTTTCAATAATTCAACACTAAACTTTCACAATTTACACAATTACATATACAAATACTGTGGTTGTTTAGCAGCCACCGTGTTGATCATTGGTACAGGAGTACTTTCAATAATTCAACACTAAATTTACACAATTACAAAGACATTTAAATATTTCATAATTGACAGACAATTATGGAGAAAAGTTTTTAGCGCCTCTTTCCGTTTTGCCATGGCACCAAAAAAGACAAAAAAATATGGGCTCTCAGGTAGACAGCATAAGGCTATCGCCTCCACCCTGACAGTTATAAAATTACAGTATTCAAGTTTTGTTTCGCTTAAGCTTTATCAACCACCTGTAGTCCCTTGATGTAACATTTCTTCGTGAAGTGATCAGTTTCATTTTGGAAATACTCATAAAAAGACAATTACGATGCTGGGTCAGCCACTTAAGACAACTGACACAGCCGCAAGTCAGGGATTGAAAAAACCAAGCAATAGAGAAAATTTAAAGAGGGATACTAAAGACTGCAGCCTGCCCCCGCAAAGCCTGCCAAGCGCGCTCCGGCGCGACTCCCTGAAGCGCCAACTCTCGGATGAGAGTTGTGGGTTTGGATGTATTGGTATTTTGAATCAACATGTTTTCCATTTTGAGAAATTGTGAAAAGGGAAAAAAAATTCGAAACGCTCGACAGCAAGAATTTTCGGAAGTAATTCTTGTCAATTGCTGATGAAAGAAAATCTTTCGGAAAAAGAAAACGCAAAAGCGGAATTTCTCCGAAAAACTTTTTGAAAAAACGGAGTGACAAATTTCGAAAAAATTCGAAATGCTCGACGGCAAGAATTTTCGGATGTAATTCTTGTCAATTGTTGATGAAAGAAAAGCTTTCGGAAAAGAAAACGCAAAAGCGGAATTTTTCCGAAAAACTTTAAAGAACGACGTGACAATTTCGAAAAAATTCGTAATGAGAAAACTTTGATTTTGTGTTTCTGAATTCTCACAATTTTCTAAAGGTGATGCAGTGTCTCCAAAAGTTTTAAAAGTTATGAACAGAATATTTAAAAAATTTATATTTTTTTTTTTTTTTTGTGCGCAAATGAAGTTTTTCCACTGGGCGAATTTAAATTTTCATTTCTTTTTCAATTTAAGAAACAATTTGTGAAAAGAATTTAAAAGGATTGATTCAAAAAGAAATTTCAAAAATTTCCGCACAAGTTGCGAAAACCGTGTGATGTCGGCTTTACTAACTATCGTGTGATGTTGGCCTTATAATTTGACGGTTACTTTGTTTGCACGTAAACAACCTTTGAAACAAACAGATTTACATCAATAATAAAACCTCTTCAACAATCCACACTGCACAACACAAACACGCCCCACGTTGGGCGCCAGTGTCACGGTACAAACTTAAAACCCCAATGATCACTCAGGGTGTGGTTATGACGACTCTTTTGCCTGGGCCGGCTAGCTCTTTCCCAGGGTCGTGATCATCCGAAATCCCCGTGGTGTTGTGTGATGTGGGCACCAAACGTCCGTTGTTCACAATGGAGTAATCAAACACTGCGCCGTTAGTCCGACAACGCCCTGAAGGCCTCGTGTCTTTGTTGCTGGCACTATGGACACTGTTCTATCGGCTCCCGGGCACCTACCCTGCTTTCGGCACTTGATCAGACACTCATCGTGTCTTTTCCAGGCACTTTATACAATTTTTGGTATTTTATGTTATTTAAACTTGTAGAGCGTGAATCGACGTGTCCTATTGGCACGCCATTGCAAAACGGAAAGAGCAAGGGGCACATATTTTACCGTTCAATTTAGCATTTTTTAGGTTGGTGTTCCTTACTTGCCCACAGTATTGACAACATTGAAGCTAATTATTATTTGTGGTTTTTGCTTATGGCGGGGAATTTGAATCTTTTTTGACATTTAACTTATTTTCATATGTCAGATGTTTGCATCCTGACACAGTATAAAGGACTTACGTCCTCACTAGATACCATGCTCCCCAATCTACTTAGTAAATCTGCAGCTTCCATCGCTGTTCCACACTCTCTAGAGAACCAGAGAGATTGCACTTCCTTGGGAAAGTGTCTCATTATGTCATTAACCAGTAGACTCTCTTCCACGTAATGTGTCAAGGTTCGCGATTTTTCCCAAAATTCGGAAAAATGCGATACCATAGACTTTCCCATTAATGGTTCCCATTTCGAATTTAAAATCTGTTTCCTTATATTCAGTTGTGAAACCTCTCCCCAATAGTTTGCTAGAAAATCTTTTTCAAAATCTTTAAATGTTGTCCATCTTCCCCGATATATGCTTGCCCAGTTCTTTGCTTCGTCAACCAAACATTCTACGACGACCTCTATTGCTCTATACTCGTTATTAGTCTTCCTAATATATTCCTTCATCTCTTCAATAAAATTTACCGGACTGATTCCCTTTGCTGGAAACTTCGGTTTTGACAAAGAATGATTACACACTTCTTGACAAATAGGTCTCTTTGAAATGGGTGCAATATTATTTGTTGTATCAATATATTCTGACCTGATATCACTTCTTAATCTCATCCTTCGTTCTAAATCACCTAATTTACCCATAACGGGAGACATCAGTTTTCTGACAATAGTAGAGATTTTAATAACATTTCCATTTGGTTTCTTTTTAATTATATTCCTCTTTTCTCTTATAACGTTTTTCTTCGAAACCGGTTTCATCTTCTATATTTAATATCTGTAAAATCATATTTACCCAAATTAATATATTAATTATTTGTTTAGTTATTTATTTTTAATACTTTTGGTAATTTATTTCTTAAGAGTATGTATTATATATTTATAGCTTATAATTTGGTTTCTATGTATCATTTTAAAGACTTTTTATAATTGTTTCCATTTTTTTATCATTGTTTACTTGTTTTACTTTATTGGGTTAGTTGGAAGATATCGCGTCCCTGCGATAAACTCGCCCATTGTGCAAAATATTTGTATATACCATGTTGTACCTAATCTCATTCTTTTTATTTAAATATTTTGTACAATAAAGTTTATTATTATTATTATTATTATTATTAATCTACCTGACAATACCGCGACCTCATACATATTCAAATTCGAACATATCCACAATTTAAAACACACTTCTATATCATAAAACCAACCAACTATTGAATGACATTCCTATATATAAAACTATACATATCTAACTAAAAAAAATATAACTACTGACACATATTTCAGCCCCATAAATTATTATTCAACAGTCAAAAACCTCATAAAATTCATCCTTTTAAAATTATTTCAAGGTAGGTCGTTCAACTTTCACATAACTGAAATAAATAACAAAAAAAATGTTTACCATTCTATATACATAACATCTCAATAGGTACATATAAAAACCCACGACCCACTTAAGATCAAGACATAATATTATTTTCACCAGTTCATTCCTCCTATAATAATAAATTTATCTTAACGAGTTCGTTTTTGTAAAACTAATAATATTTAAGATTTCTAATAGATATAAAAAAAAATTAGATAAGAGAAAGAAAAAAGCAACCCAAATACAACACTGAATTTATCAATTAATCCGCTCTCCTTCGATAACAAGAAAAAACTGCCCCGAGTTGAGTTGTGTCATCATTTTTATAATCTTCCATTTCTTTGTCTAAATTCAATTAGGTACCTACTTTCTTCACCCAAGTAGATACTAGTATCTACTCTCCATGTCGAAATATACTTCCATGAACCCAATAATTCCAGGGTTATAACGTTTCAATCAACTATTACCATCATCCCATATAAGTACCGAGTTATTATTTATATAAACAATTCGTATTTATCAGTCAACTAAGATCCCAAAACTTTAGATAATATGAAACTTCAATCTCAATAAAACAGTAAAAGTTGTTTATGATTTTGAATACAATTTCTTAAAACACATCATAAATACATACCCCAATCTTAATTACGTAATTTAAATTAAAACATCTATCCATTTACCTCACTTTGTCAAAATAAATAACTGAATTGTTAATAAATGTTATTTTCTTATCTATTTAACATTCGGCGAATTTACTTATTCGAATAAATTCATTCTTATTGCAACTTACAATAAAACAAGCCATTATAATTTTCCTCATTTTGTACATAAATATTCTCAGAAAATCAAAATATAACACGCCTTTTATCCTTACAGTTTAAAAATCGATGGATATTTCATGATATTCTTATAAACAGACGACACGTGTCAATAACTAGATCGAAGCGTTGGGTAACTTTTATCAGTTTTTCGTAAATCGAATTTCCTTAAGAAACATCAATTTCATTGTAAGAATATCATTTCTATTTACAATATTTTAATTATTTATATATAAATAACTTTTACAAAATATCAAGCAGTTTTAATACTTCAATAAAACCTAACTTCACTATTATAATTGCGAGGAATTTAATATTCAATACAATTTTACAAACATTTTCTTATTTGAAATGTTTACAATTGTTTATATATATCTTTATAAAGTTTCAGACTAAGCAAATCCTAAGTAAGCTATAGAATTTTCTATTCTTGTCTCAAGTAAATTATCAGTTCAACAAAACCCGAATGCAACTTACCTCATCTTCCCCACAAACATTTAGTTATTAGTCTTAACCTTTTTTTATATAAACAATTATTAAAGTTCATATCTTGATTCTTTGTCCATGTGTATCGTCAAGGATTTTCTTTGTTCAAAATACCACACGTGCCTCGTAAGCATGTGTCTACGAAGTTTTGACCTTGCACTAAAAAATCTCAGCTCGTGTCTCTTTCATAACACGTGTTTAATTACTCTGAGTTCAAACTTCAACACGCGCCTTTTATAAGTATCAACATATTGTTTATAAATTTAAAATAGAGCTCCAAACAAACAACTTCCTCAAACATTAATTGGCGTTTACAGATTGGAAATTTGAAATCTATTTACGGTGTACAAAATTGATTTCTAGTTACAGTCTACAAATCTAAATATTATGTTTCAGTCAGCTAATGTGACGTCTAGTTACACCTAAAGTATTATGCTTTAAGTCTTAAGATCTATTTAGCACCAAAATAGATACATGTCATAATAATAATCAGCTCTATGCGTGCCAAAATCATGCATACATAAGCACGTATTAACAAACGGATTCAATGTAGGATATACCAAAAACTTACTTTAAATAGGATCTACAATCCAATCTTCTGATGTTAGTGTGGTATGTATTATCAATAACAATTATTTATTTTTCAGGTACTGATTTTAAAGTAACGAATACTCATCAAACTAGTGATGGGCGATAGTATCATATTTTACAATCAAAATAATCGAAGTCGTTCACAATTGATATAAATAATCGACTTCGCTTGTAAAAAAATAATCGATATATCGAAGTAGTATCGATTATTTGTAGCGCGGTATGAATAACACAAAAATCGATTATTTTGAAGTCGGTTATTTTCGTGTCTTACGATAGTATTATATTCGGAAAAACGAAGTACAAAACTATCGTCAACGATTCAACGAAACGTACGCATCTACTCCCCTCTCACTTCCTCACGCTTTATTTCAGTTTGTTTTTATGCGTTGAAGGATGCGGTTGTGAAATGTGAATGCTCACGTTCTCATATTAATATTGCCTACAAAATTGTTCAGGTAACTACGCGAGTAGTGTCTCTCTTTTTACTAAGAGATCTTCTACTTGTAGACAGCTTAATAGTAAAACCTAGTAACGCTCTTTAAAAGATATTACATTATAATCTAACGAAGAAATTTATTAATCAAGTAAAGCAAAGTATTTTCGGAGAATAAGCAGACAATGTACTTCTACTCGTTAACTTCTTTGTACGTGAACTACTTAAATACCGTACCGTACAATAAATAGACATCACTTACATCTGCTAAACAATAAAAATATGTAGGTATAGTAATTTTGTATTTATTATAATTAATACTTGTATTTGTTGCTATCCACTCATTTTCATTAGCTTAGTAATATAGCGGAAATTCTATTTCAATCCATGTTCGGGAGTATTTTAGGACCTAGGTTATATGATTTTATATTATGAAACATTGTTATGCATGTATTTTTTATGTAATTATTGTTCCTTATTAAAATAAAAATACGTATTGAATGTATACCTTTTATGTAATTGTTTGTAATCAATGCACAGTTAAGAATGAATGAATAAATAAATAAAAATAAAATCTTCCACAAAATTTTATCTTAAAAGTTTAAATTATTCCTAAATTATTATTTTCTGGCAGTTACTTGGTTTTCCTATTAGGTTATAAAAATTGCAAGGAATGGAGCGATCACTAGTCATGGGTAACAGATCACTTTGAGGCGACCAGACCCGTTCGGGTCCACTGATAGCATTGAGCCGAACGATTCGGGTCACGGGTCTTTCCGGTTACAACCCAGATCTTTGTCTTTAGCTCAGACCCGTTTCCGCTGTAGGTACATACACGGGTCACGGGTCTTTCCGGTTGCAGCATATACCTGTGTCTACGGGTCGGAGCTGTTACCGGTGTTGATAGCTTATTGTCTATGATCCACTATGTCTTTCATACGGTATGGAGATTTTTTCACTTAATATCTGAATGGAGTACTCAATAATTATAAGAATAATAATAATGAAATTTAGTGGCCATAAAATATTTATTTATTTACATAACAAACAGCTGTATCAGCCTTTACAAATAATACAAATTAAAAAAAAAACAGTCAAGAGAAATAATGCATAAACAAAGAAAAACAATATACATAAAGGAAAAAAAACAACATACTACCAATTAATTTCAAATAGGAAAATACTTTTTATTGTGAACTGTGCAAAGGTTTAGTTGAAATAAATAGTGGATAAGCTATTGATTAAAGGTAAACATTTTATATGAAAAAGTATTGGTTTCATAAAATGTTTCGCCATGATATTTTTTTGTAAAATATTTTGTGTTTGTGTATTGTAGTATTATTTTGTGAAAAATGTTTTTAAAGACTTGCAAAACTTTGCGATAATTTCCAGCAATAAAACACAATATATTATTAGAATACGGATTTGTATGTATGGGAAGCGGCGTGATGGTATGTATGTATGTATGTATGTATGGGTAAGTACAAACGGTCATTCTATTCAATTTGTGAACAAAACATACAGAACTTACGTGTCATCCGCTTAAACGGATCCTACATGTCATCGTCTCAAACAGATCTTTCGGGTCATCGGGTCCTCACAGATCCAACGGGTCTCCGCTCAAACAGATCATTAGGACCTGGTGACCCGTAAGATCCGTACCTAGGTGATCTGTATACCCGCGGGTCAATTTGGAAGGACCCGAACATTTGACTCGGGTCGGATCTGTGTTACACATGACTAGCGATCACTAATCATTTGACTGACTGCATCATCATTGTGGTGTTGTCCGGCACGGCGTCGTGTATGAATATAATATTGTATTATACTTAGGTAGGTACTGTAGGTAGGTACCTAAATGCATATTGGCCATGGTTCATCCGTATATCCAACTATACTTTTAGTAGCAAGTATCAACTTGTATTGAAATCGAATTCTAAGAACTGACTAATACGAGTCGAAGTCGAATTATTGAAGGGGTAGATCAAAAGTCGAATATTTATAATCGACTTGTGCAAGTCGATTATAATATTGATGTTATAATCGACTTATAATAATCGATGTTATAATCGACTTATAATAATCGATATAATAACCGATTAAAATAATCGACTTATAATAATCGATTAAAATAATCGACTTGCTCCGATACTATCGAATAATCGCAGTGTTCTGAACTATCGATATAATCGAATCGTAAATCGATATATCGCCCATCACTACATCAAACCATAATAAAGTAACGATTAATACGACCAATATTCTGGCAACATTAATTTTCTAGCAACCCAGGGAGGCGTTCAGACAGTCACCGAGTGATCACTCGACGACGCTCTATCCGTTCACGCGCCCGGAGCGAGTCACTCGACGACTCGCACTGTTGCGTTCAGGCATGTCGTCGGGTGATCTACCGAAATGATAGCAAGATGATTATCACTCTGACAGTTACCTTGACGTTTGAGTGATGACGGTTGCCAAAACAATTGCGAAGTTAATCGTAATTATGGTGTATTCTTGTCTTATATAATTACTACTACTACTATACTATACCCTCACGCCATGTCCCAGGAGGGGTAGGCAGAGAGAACGGAACGCCATATAGATCTATCCTTACATACTTCTTTCGCTTCCTCTACATTCATCCAGTTTCTCATACATGCACGCCGATTTCTCTTACTCAGCACACGTCCGTCCTTAAGAATTTGGTCCACGTGATCAAGCCACGTGGTTCTTAGACGTCCGCGCTTCCTCACACCCCTTCTTTCAGATAAATACATCCTCTTCGTCATCCTTTCATCTTGCATTCGCTCAACATGTCCAAACCATCTCAGCTTGTTTACACGCATTCTGTCCACAACACTCCTCTCACATCCGCTCATTCTCCTGATATCCTCATTCTTCACTCTATCTCGCAAAGTTTTACCAACCATTCTTCTCAGTGAACGCATCTCTACAGCATTTATTCCACTCTCATCCTTTTTCAACCACGTCCAAGTTTCGCTTGCATACATAAGTGTCGGTATATAATTTTTTAAAACAGAAAATCAAATATTTTTAGTTCAAGAAGTGAAATGACAGACAAATTAAAATAGTTAGTGCAGATTTTAGTGAATAATTTATATTTTACGCTTTGTTTAAATATGCATTATCCTATAAACATTATTAAAGCAAAGCCAATTTAACTATTCAAATTAAAAACGTAATCAAGTAAAGCATGACGCACTACCGCGAATGAATCTTACGAAAATGGTGCCAGTACGATGACATTTGGGTCATAAAAACGCTCAAAGTTTTTCACGATTATCCGGGGTGACATTAACCACTCACTGCAACTTCATGGTCGCTCAGGTGGTCACTGTACATCGAGCGATAATTATGTTCCCCTGAACGTCCCCCATATAAAGCGTTGGATTTTGACATTTGTGACGCTTATATGACAGTTTTGAGATGTTTACATGTAGAACGTATAATATTCTATAATTATTTTGAATTTAGAATACACCAGTGAAATTTAAAAATACTGCAAACCAAACAATAATAATTTTATTATGTGAAATTACAAATCTCGGTCATTATTCTTTATTTGAAATGTAATTATATTCCTTAAAATAGATGTAACACAAATGCCGTTTTATATTTAGCTACAATTTTATTTTCGGAATGCGACATTTCCTTAAAACGGAATTATAAAGCTGGTATGCAATTCTAACAATTTACTTTATCAATAGATAATATCTTAATATCTAAATTTTGAAAATCTTATGTTTTTAGATGCATGTTTTGAATAAATGAAATACTTCTAATGAAACAAATAGATGGAGGCATAATATGTGACAATATAATTATTACAAAAGTGCCTTCTCTTATTATCACCGTATTATGTTTAATGCAAGTTTACTTATGTTATCTAAGGGTTGGTATATCGGATGAGAGAGATAACGTTGAGATGGAGGACGATGCGAGCCCGCTCGCAAGTCCGAACTCATTGACGAGCTCAGGTGGGGAGGAAGAACTGCTTTCAGCAGAAGAAGGGGAAGATGACGCCCAAGTTGTGGACATGGTCCAGGAGTAAGAGGCTTGCACTCTTAACAGAAGATAATAATTTATCACAGCATATATATATATATATATATATATATATATAAGCATATATATATAATATAAATAAGTAAATAAAAATTAACACAAAATCAATAAATACTATCACCAGGTTAGCTCAGGTAAACTTGCATCATGCTAGGGGAGCCTCTGCTGCCATTGCGAACATGTTTGCTAAAACTAGCCTGGGAATTGTGTTAATACAGGAACCTTGGATTTACAAGGGACAGATCAGAGGTCTGTCTAGCTTGGATGCTAAAGTAATCTGGGACATGAAGGATGACAAACCAAGAGCTTGCATCTTGATAAGAGACAATATTAAATAAATGTCTCTGTCAGAATTCATGTCCCGCGATCTAGTACCCATCCGAGCAAGTATCGATATGGGTGATACATGTCGAGATATAGTAATTGCAACGGCATACTTTGACTTTAATGGGCCAGCGCCACCACTAGAAGTTCAAGGTTTGGTTAAATATTGCAGCAGTAGGAACCTCCCTCTCATATTGGGATGTGATGCAAATGCTCATAACACTATGTGGGGGAGTAGTGATATCAACAGAAGAGGCGAAGAACTCCTAGAATTCATCCTGACTGAAAACTTAGATATATTGAATGTGGGAAGTGATCCCACATTTATCACTAGAGTAAGACAGGAAGTATTAGATATTACACTTTCAAGTGGAAATATCAATAGAATGGTCAAAAGATGGAGAGTATCGCAGGAACCCTCTCTCTCCGACCACAAAATCATAAGATTTGATTTAGAAGGCCTGTCTATAAAGACAGATCTTATAAGAAATCCCAGGAAAACAGACTGGGAGGGATATATGACCAGTCTTAAGCACAACTTAGAACTGGTCAATTCTAAAGTAAAAAATCATTATGAACTAGAACAGGCTGTACAAGACTTAAATGTAGCAATTTTGGATGCATACGAGTCAAATTGTCCTGTTCGAGAGAAAAGAAGTTGTAGGGAAGTGCCTTGGTGGAACAACAAACTGTCAAATCTGAGAGCCTCAGTGCGACGATTATATAATCGTGCAAGAGGGAGTGGAGACTGGCAGGAGTACACTGAGGCACTCACTAACTACAACAAGGAAATAAGGAAAGCAAAGCGAAAAAGCTTTAGAGATTTTTGTGAAAGAATCACTGAAACTCCAATAGCAGCCAGACTACACAAAGCACTGGCAAAAGGAGGGTTACAGGGACCAGTGTCTCTCAAAAAACCCGATGGAAACTACACCGAGAGTGAGGAGCAGAGAGCACTTCTGCTGTTAGAAACTCACTTCCCAGGCAGTCAAACCGTCGAAGTAGACTTGGAGCACACAATGTGTTACAAATCTAAGAAAGAAGATTGGGAAATGACAAAAACAGTCTGCACCCCGGGGAGGCTGAAGTGGGCCATAAACTCATTTTAGCCATACAAATCACCGGGAGTGGATGGCATTCTCCCGGTTCTACTTCAGAAGGGACAGAAAGAAATCTTTCCACATCTTTTAAGAATTATAAGAAGCAGCCTAGCTCTGGGGTACATACCCAGATCATGGCGCAGAGCACGTGTGACTTTCATACCAAAAAATGGGAAGAAGGACTCGACCCTTCCAAAGTCATACAGACCCATCAGTCTCACATCATTTCTGTTAAAGACGATGGAGAAAGTAGTAGACAACTACATAAGAAGCGAGCTACTGGATAAAACACCACTACATCCAAATCAGCATGCACACAGGGTAGGAAGATCCACGGACTCTGCCCTGTGTGAGCTGACCGAGTTAATCCAGAAAAGCATCGACAATAAAGAAATAGCTCTGTGTGCATTCTTGGACATAGAAGGAGCTTTCGACAATACCTCCCATGAGGCAGTCGAAGAAGCGCTAAAGAAAAGAGGAGTAGGCAGCACAATATCCAGATGGATAAAACATATGCTGGCCACAAGAACTGCGGAATCCAAAGTAGGAGAAAGCAATATTAAAGTTGCAACTACAAGAGGATGTCCGCAGGGAGGAGTTCTATCACCCCTCATCTGGAGTCTAGTTGTAGACGAAATACTTGGGAAACTCACCGAGCACAGATACCATGTAAATGGATATGCAGATGACATAGTCATCACAATCAGAGGAAAGTTTGAAGATGTACTATGTGATTTAATGCAGAGTGCATTAGAACTTACAAGAAGATGGTGCTTATCTGTGGGGCTGAAATTGAATTCAGGAAAAACCACATTAGTACCATTCACAAACAAAAAGAAACTCCAAAACACCAAGGAAATCTTTCTAGATGGAGCTGTTGTAGAATGGAGTGATACAGCAAAATATCTAGGTGTAACACTAGACAAAAAGCTGCTGTGGAATAGACACGTCGACAAAGTAGTCGAAAAAGCAACCTCTGCACTTATGATTTGCAGAAGGATAGCAGGTAAAAATTGGGGCTGCAACCCAAACATCCTCCTATGGATGTATACAGCGATGATAAAACCAATCATCACATATGGAGCCATTGCATGGTCAAGTAGAACCAAACTTGTTACCACGAGGAAATTACTCGAAAAGGTACAAAGGTTAGCATGCTTATGCATAACAGGAGCAATGAGAACATGTCCAACAGCAGCCATGGAGGTGATCCTCAATCTCTCACCGCTCCACATAGTAGTGGAGGAAACTGCAAAGAAGACATATCTCAGACTCAAGAAGACAGAATCAACGAGGGTAAATCGCATCAAAGGAGAAGAAATTCTAAATGACTGCGCATACCTCATTGATCTGCCAGCTGATCTAATGATCAAGAAGTTCAGTTTTGAGAAGAATTTTGCCATCAAACTGAGCACAAAGAAAGAATGGGACGAGGATATTATACACTCTCTCAAGAATGGAACCATCGTATGGTATACGGATGGATCCAAAACAGAAGAGGGAACTGGAGCAGGAGTCTACGGGCCGCGCACCGAATACTCTGAAGCAATGGGAAAATTCCCAAGTGTCTTCCAAGCAGAAGTATATGCTTTGGAAAGATGTATCCAGTTCAATCTCGACAGAGGATACAGTAAGCAACATATAGCTATACTATCTGACAGTCAAGCAGCTATTAAAGCATTGGGTTCAAACATCATCAACTCCAAGATGGTTTGGACATGCCTCCTCAAACTTAACGAGTTAGGCAAGAAGAATAAAGTCACCCTCCTTTGGGTACCCGGACACATCGGGGTAGAGGGTAATGAACGAGCTGATAAGCTGGCAAGAAAGGGTGCGGCAACGCAACTCTATGGACCAGAACCATTCTGTGGTTTGGGACATACGTTTTTCCAAGAGGAAATTAAAAAGAAAGGGAGACAAGAAAGAAACGAATTATGGAAAAATCTCCCTAGGCTTAGGCAAGCCAAGGAACTACTCGGAGGATATAACTTCGGAAGAGCCAAGGTATGCACTAACCTAAGTAAAACAAGTCTCAAAGCAATAACAGGCTTCCTAACGGGTCACTGCAGGCTCAGGGAACACCTACGCAAACTGGGACTTGAAGAAGACGGTACTTGTAGATTTTGTGAAGAAGAGGCCGAGACTCCTCGACATCTCCTAGCGGAATGCAATGCCGTGGTATTCGCAAGAATCAAAGCCCTAGGTAGACACTGGGTAGAAGTGGAATCTCTCCACACCTTGGACCCCCTCAAGATCCTAGACTTCATTAGATGTCTGGGACTTGAGTAGGGGGAGTACAATAGATCTTATAGGTCGCGGTGCATATTTCACTCCAATTAATAAAATAAAATAAAATAAAGGGTTGGTATAATTACATATATTATTATGACGGCATATGAAATAATTAAAAATGATATATTTCATGCCATTGTATTTGAGTTGGATCTCAGTTTTTGATAAAACAGATAACTATATTTTGAAATATAAAGGAACTCTGAATATCTTACAATAAAATAAAAACACGTATTAATAGTATCGTTGTCGATATATAGGATTTTTTTAGATTTTGGAGTTTAGCATACTTCGACAAAAGAACATTGAAGTATCACTGAATTAATTCTATGTTTTTGATATAACAGATAACTATATTTTGAAAAACTCTAAACATCTTACAATAAAATAAGAAGACGTTTTAATAGCATTGTTGTAGATATATAAGATTTTTTTAGATTTTGAAGTTTAGCATACTTCGACAAAAGAACGTTGAAATATCACTGAATTAATAATTCTATGTTTTTGATATAACAGATAACTATATTTTGAAAAACTCTAAACATCTTACAATAAAATAAGAAGACGTTTTAATAGCATCGTTGTAGATATATAAGATTTTTTTAGATTTTGAAGTTTAGCATACTTCGACAAAAGAACGTTGAAATATCACTGAATTAATAATTCTATGTTTTTGATATTACAGATAACTATATTTTGAAAAACACTAAACATCTTACAATAAGATGAGAACATACAAATCACAAAACAAACAAACAAATGAACCAACCTAAATATTAATTTATTGGATTCTATGTCATTCATGTCGGCCATTATGAAATTAGCTCAAAATGTCAAAAATATGCAATTTTAACTCGCATAATTCAGGAGTTTTTATCATAACCAAACACAATAATTTATAACCAAAATAATCCCCAAATGTTTAGTTTCAGTACTGATGTATTTCTCGTTACATCCATTGTGAAATTAATTCAGTACACTGAAAAATGTTCGACCATGAATATTGCTACTTACAAAAACTTTCATAGATTTTTCCATACAAATTTAATTATTATAATTTCTTTATCAATACATAAGATATTTTAAATGTTTTTGGCCTTGAACGTGCCCAGGAGATGAGACCTCGTATAGAGTGTATTATTTTACTTCTGTCTTTCCTTATTTCAGAGTCCATTAAGGACATACGCACATACATACGAACGCATTAGAATATTTATGTGTGGACAAGCGTATGTAACCCGGCATCGCTCGGGTTTAATTAAATAGAAAACCTTGCAAATACATGGATTAAAACAACAAAATCTTATTGAAAAAAAAATGAAGCACGTGGATAAAAGAAGTAAAAAGCTCTTCCCAATGAGAAAACTTAATTTTTGACTCCCTACATGCCCATATTTAAGCAACAATAAATAGGTAGGTACCTACATCGAAAAAAGTGCTAAAACCTCTTCCCAATGAAAAATCATGAAGTTTGATACTTCACATGCCCATATTTGGGTAAAAAATAGGTAGGTACCTACATCGAAAAAAGTGCTAAAAACCTCTTCCCAATGAAAAATCTTGAAGTTTGACACCTCACATGCCCACATTTATGTAAAAAAATAATAAGTAGGTACCTAGATGGAAAAAAGTACTAAAAACCTCGTCGCGATGAAAAAGCTTGAAGTTAAGAAATCCCACATATTGGTAGGTACCTACATGGAAAAAGTGCTAAAAACCTCTTCCAAATGAAAAATATGTGAGCTCGACACCCCGAACGCTCATATTTTATTTAGAAAAATAGGCGGGTACCTACGTGCAAAAACTACTAAAAACTTTATCTTAATGTAAAAACTCGAAGATTGTCATCCCAAATTTCTATAAGAAAAAAAGGGTAAATATCCCATTTCGCGAAAAAATTGTAGGCACATTAATGTTAAAATATAATTGTCCACATTCGAATTTGTATTTTTGGTTTGCAGTAGGCATAAATGGGTATTTGAGAGATTTGCTAAGAAATTAAAAAAAGTCAAGAATAAATTGTCACCTATACTCTATATACGTACTCTATATTCCCAAAAAAACCTTAAAAAATGGATTATCTGCATCCTTCAATATTCAAGAATATTTAACTATCAAATATTTCATAATGCATGTAAAAAATATTAGGTGAAAATAAATAGGTTCCCACTCATTGAAAAATCATTTAACATTATTTATGGATTTTATAGGTAAAACTATTATTATTCTACAGTATAGTTTTCTATGGTTTCATAATGTCTTCCATTATGAAAATAGCCCAATATGTCAAAAATATGCAATTTTTATTCACGTAATTCAAGAGCTTTTCTCATTAGCAAACACAATATTTTATTACGAAAATAAACCCTAATTATTTAGTTTCAGAATTGTTGTGTTTATTGTTACATCCATTTTGAAATTAATTCAATACAATGAAAAATGTTTGACTGTGAATATTGCTCTTTACTAAACCTTGCATATATTCTTCATACATTTTGTGGCTAATTTTGTGACATAGTCGCATTAAAATTAAAATATCTTTATCAATATGTAAGATATTTTAAATGTTTTTAGCCTTAAACCTGCCCAGAAGATGAGACCTCGTATAGAGTATATTATTTTACTTCGGTCTTTCCTAATTTCCGAGTCCATTAAGGACATACGCACATACATACATACGAACGGACTCAAATATTTATGTGTGGATTATTATTTTCTAATCCAGGTTTGCAGACGAGCTTATACAATGTATCAAGCATGCCTTTTCCCGCGCATTTAAGCAGCTCTGATGGAATCAGGTCGATGCCTGGTGCTTTGCCGTCTTTCAACTTTGCTAATGCAATATCAAATTCACTTCTTAAGATGTCATCTCCATTATTTTCTACATCATATTCTGCTTCCAGTGCTTTGCTTTCCTGGAGTATGCTCTTTCCTTTGTACAATTGTTCTAGATATTCCTTCCATCTTTTGACGATCAGTTCGTCCTCAAACAGCAGTTTGCCGTTTTTATCTTGTATAGCACATCGTGGCTGTGTTTTTTCATTGAAGAAGTTCTTTACTTCAGAGTATGCGGTTTCGAATTTCCTTTGTTTTATATTTCTGTTGATATTTTTGCATTTTTCTTGCAAATAACATTCCTTTTTCAGCTTGGATTCTCTGTTAATTTTATTCCTAAGGGCTTTATATTCTTTTTTCCCTTCTTCTGTTTGAGAATTCTTTAGCTTCCTTCTTTCTTCGATCATTTTTAAAATGTCGTCTGTGATCCATTCTTTCCTAGCTTGCGGCTTTCTTTTCTCTAAAACGACGCAGGAGAGATACCTGAGGACTTTGCCAAATGTCTGATACGAGCGCTTCCTAAGAAGGCAGGCACGACAAAGTGCGAACAACACAGAACCTTAAGCATGATATCACACTCTTCTAAGATACTCACCAACATTATAATGAAAAGGGCGGAAAATAAAATAAACGAAACACTTTCAGAAGATCAATTTGGATTCCGCAAGGAGACTGGTACAAGAGATGCAATCCTGAGTCTCAGACTTATTCTAGAAAAGAGAATAACAGTTAATAAAAACACATATATAGCATTCATCGACCTAGAAAAGGCATTCGATAAAGTAGAATGGGAACAACTTTTTAACATCCTAAACGAAATAGGAATGAGTTACAAAGACAGAAGAACAATCTGGAGCCTATATAAGAACGAAATGGCCGTAATTAAAAGCGGAGAGAGCTGCGCAGAAGCAAGGGTCGAACAAGGCGTAAGACAAGGATGCTCAATGTCGCCAGCTCTCTTTAACTGCTATATACAGCGAGCCATTGATGAACTGAGAGAAGAAATGAAGAACTGGACAGGAGTCAAAATAAATGGGAAAAAGGTCGACATGATCAGATATGCTGACGACATAGCACTGCTCGCAGACTCCGAGATGGAGCTGAACGAAGCCTTAGGAAAAATGGAAAGTATTCTGTTGTCAAAGTACAACATGAAAATAAATAAAGAAAAAACAAAATGTATGGTCGTTGGAAAAGAGGAAGCGACTGCGAACATTGCCATAAATGGAGTGAGCATCAAACAAGTAAGTGAATTCGTGTACCTGGGCAGCAGAATAAACCAGGATGGACGCTCCAAATCGGAAATTGTAAGCAGAATAAACCAGGCAAGGATTGCCTTTAACAAAAAATCAAAGATATTGGAATCCCCAAATATTGACTTAAGCGTAAGGAAGAACCTTACTAAAGCCTTTGTATGGAGCATTCTGCTTTATGGTTGTGAGACATGGACCATCAGCAAGAGTGAAAGCGGACGGCTGGCGGCCTTTGAGATGTGGTGCTACAGACGCATGCTCAAGATCCATTGGTCGGAGCACGTCGAAAATGAAGAAGTATTAACCAGGGTAGGCGAAAAAAGGCAACTCCTTAAGAGAATCAGCCAACAACGAGCTAACTGGATTGGCCACAACATCAGGCATCCAGGACTACTCATCGCCATCGCAGAGGGTAAGACCGAGGGGACAAATGGCAGAGGCCGACCAAGAGACGCATATATGGACCAACTGAAGAGAGACATGAACTGTGGCTCATACGTAGGGCTAAAAAGACTGGCTGAGAATAGAGACGAATGGAGAAGAAAAACCAAACTCGTTGCAGACCAATCCAGTGGATTGTAACTCATTATATATATAATCCAGGTTGGCTAAAAGAGATCGCTTATGCGAAAAACAGATGGCGCTCATGTAGCTGCCACTACAGCTGTTTTGTGCTGCTTAATTTTAAATTGATTTTAAATTATAACAGTATTTTATTTTTATTTTTTTTATTTATTTTGTGCGTTTTTGTGAGTCCTGTGGTGTTTCTTTTAAACTGAATAAATAAATTTTAACTTTTAACTAAAAAATCTAGAAGAAACTGCATTTTCATAATTTCTTACACATTTTGGTGACAATAACTAATGAAAAAAATATATGACATTATGAATATTAATTTGTGTTTTGTTAAAATTGAAAATTATTATAATATTTTTTTAGACAGTAAATAATAACAATGTTTAAATAGTTTAGCTACAGTGTTTCTAAAATGTTTTCATACACAATAAGTGAACTTTATGATCTTGGAGCCCGGTTAATACCACTTAACAAAGATTTGTCAGATTTAATTTTTTATATGAACTCTAGAGTGACACCTCACAGGGAAAGTCTGAAGTGCAATTCCAGGAAAAGAGAATGTAGAGCAGGGAAGAAACTCAAAAAGAGAATTCCGGTTATAGTCAGTAATTACCGTATATCAACAAATCATAGGTTTGTCTGCCATGAAAACCTTGTCAAACCATACGTGCATAGACATTCAAATGGAAGCAGACGGTGTTTAAGACTGGGGACATGGAATGTGAGATCCATACGAAATAAAATTGAGGATGTTGACAGTGTCTTTAAGGAACTGAAGTTGGGTGTACTATGTGTAACAGAAACTTGGCATGAGTACAGTGAAGACATTGTCGTTAAAAAACTCAGATCTGTTGGCTATAATGTCATGGATGAGGCAAGGCCTGTGAATAGTGATGTGGATCGAAATAATACAACATGGCATAACTATGGTGGTATTATAATTATTTCAAGAAGAGAAATTCGTCTTTCAAAATTAAGGATTAATAGTTTTTTTCACTTTGAATGTATGGCTTGTAGAATTGCCTGTGGTGAACAACAACTTATCTTGGTTTCTGTCTATAGACCTGGATCTAAGCAGATTGTGAATGGATTTTATGAGGAATTCAGATCTCTGTTGGAAACCTTTGCAACACATTCTGTAAAAGTTATTATGACTGGGGATTTAAATATAAGATTTGATCGTGACTCCGATAGACATGCAAATGCTGTTACTACTATTCTGAACGACTTCGATTTCTGTCAGTGGGTGAGTGGCTCTACACACAATTGTGGTGGAACGTTAGATGTCCTGATTTCACAGGAAATGCTGCGACCTGTGATTCATGATGCTGGTCTCTCAGATCATAGACTGGTATACGCCAGTATCGACTTTGTTGTACCTCCGTTACAATATTTAAGTAAACAGTCAAGAATGTGGAGAAACTTTGATCTGAGTGCTTTTACGGGGGATCTACTTGAGTCGCAACTCTGCACTGACCTATCGCATCTCGGTGCTGATCCTGAAGAGCTGATGAACATATATAATTAAGTACTAACTGAGCTCATTGATAAGCATGCTCCATTGCGAAATCAGAGAAGGAGAATTAGAAAATCGGATGGGTGGTTTGATGAGGACTGTAGAGATCTGAAGAAGGAAATGAGAAGATGTGAGTGAGTCTTCAGAGGGGGTGGTGTGGATGTGGATCGTGAGGTGTGGATAAATGCTCAGAATGCTTACAGGGCAATGGTAAAGTCAAAACGAGAAAGCTATTGGAGGGAGCTGGTCCATGTTTCAAGGGATTCTAAGACACTGTGGCATGTACTAAACTCCATCTGTGAAAGAAAGTGCTCTGATGTTGACTCAACTCTGTCTGCCGAGGATCTCGCGAACTACTTCCAGTCTAAGGTTGATTCAATACGTCAAAGAGTAAATGTAGACTGTCAGAGTGGGTACATCAAGAGCCCTGCTCGTGTAAATGTGTCTTTGAGTAGTTTTACTTTGACATCGGAAACTGAAATAAATAATATTATTGACAAAATGAAAAATAAACAGTGTATTCTGGACCCTATTCCAACATGGTTGCTCAAAAAGTGTAAGACATATCTTTTAAATTTCTTTGTGGTTCTTGTGAATTCTATAATAACAGCCTGTGAGGTACCATGTACTTTGAAATCCGCTCACGTTACACCTATCCTAAAAAAACAAAATGTAAGTCCTGATGACATGTCAAATTACAGACCAATCTCCAATCTGCCTCTCTTGGCCAAGCTGGTTGAGAAAGTGGTTGCTAGTAGATTGTGCGACTTCTTGGATGACAATAATATGTGGCCTGCGAGGCAATCGGCATATAGAAAACATCATTCAACTGAGACTAGCTTGGCAAAGTTGTTGTCAGACATTATTGGATATAATGAAGAGGGAAAAATAACATTGCTATTTCTGTTGGACATGAGTGCGGCCTTCGATACAGTTGACCACGAACTTTTGGTGCAGAAATTAAATGCTGACTTTGGTGTGTGTGGGGCTGCACTAGACTGGTTCACTTCATATCTCTCGGGAAGAAAGCAAACGGTGTACTTCAATGATGTCCAGGCAGCAGAGAGGCCATTGTCAACCGGAATTCCGCAAGGTTCAATATTGGGGCCTCTCCTCTTCATTCTATATTCGGCTGGAATCCAGACTATTGTTGAATCCTTCGGCTTGAGGCTCAGCGCATATGCTGATGATGTGCAGATTTATGCTGCGGAGGAAATGACAAAAATTGAAAGTCTGAAACAAACTTTTCTGCAATGCATAGAGGCAGTTTTCTGTTGGCTGTCGACAAATAAACTTTGTCTAAATGCTGAAAAAACGGAATTCCTGTGGCTGGCATCTAGAGGGAGACAGCATCTGCTGCCGAAGGATAACATTGTGATCTTAGGAAGTACTATAACGCCGACAACATCCGTCAGGCTTCTGGGGATCACCATTGACAGCAGCTTGTCCATGGAACGTCACATTGGTAGTGTTGTCAGCTCCTGCTACTATTGCCTCAGGCAGATCAAGTTGGTCAGAAGATCTCTTACCCGTGATGCCATTAAGACACTAATATCTGCGTTGGTGTTATCCAGGCTTGACTATTGCAATGTTGTGTTTAGTGGTTTACCAAAGGTGCAGACAAATAGGCTACATTCAGTTTTAAAATCCTCAGCCCGTGTTGTATATGGAGCAGATAGGTATGATAGCATCACACCTCTTTTAAAAGAACTGCACTGGCTGCCTATAGAAGCCAGAATTCAGTATAAAGTGTGTGCTTTTGTATATAAGGCTCTAAATGACATGGCCCCCACATACATTAGTGATTTGTGCACTTTGAGAAGTTTGGGAGAGAGGCGGCGTGCCCTGAGGTCAGCGCAGAGTGCGGCGCATGAGCTGGAGGTTCCACAGAGGGCACGTTTAACGGGTTACGGTGACCGCGCTTTTTCTGTTTCTGCCCCTAATCTGTGGAACAGACTGCCTCTGGGGCTCAGGTGTGCTGCCGACTTCCAGGCTTTTAAGAGGGACCTCAAGACCTACTTTTTCAAACTTTTTTATGAACTGTGACTGTTGTGTATATTGCATTATTTTATTTTTATTTCTGACACGGATACATATTATTATGTATCTGAGATTATGTGTTATAAGGATTTTGTATTTAAATTTGAACTCTTGACACAGACAACATTGTTGAAGATAGAACATTATCATGTACAGCGTCCTCGAGGTGCTATGGCACGAAGATGGCGCTATAAATACTCTCCGTTATTATTATTATTATTATGCGATAAGCCCAAATTTTGGTCCCTTTTGTAAACATGATATACTTGTATACATCATAATATTCTGCCAATAAAGATTTTTATTTATTTACTTAATGTTATGTAATGAAAATCAATTAAAAATATTTGACGATATATAATAATAGTAATGTTATAAATAGGACGATAATATATTAATGTTTTATTTGTCTTGTATGATAGTGTTTATGTATGATATATATAAATATGTATATTGTCTGTAGTGTAGTGTTGATCATGATAAAATATTTATTTGAAAAGCGAGAAGAGACATGTCTACAGGCATATCAAATACATAGGGAAACCAAAACATTATATAGTATGTGAAAACTGCCTAATTGGCTCTGAAATAATTCAAACATTTTTTTTTCAGTTGTATTACATTTATGGGAATGAAAAACAACAAGATTCACTGTCCTCTGAAAAAAATAGAAAGGAATGTAAGTGTTTATTAATAACATTAGATTTAATTTGAAGTGTGTAAAGTATTATTAATCAAAATATTTAATAAAGCATATTCTCTATGACATTGACTGGTTTTGCAGCTTCAAAGAAAGCAGTGATACGAAAGCCAGCAAATAAAGAAGATTTTCCAAGAAAAGTGCCATATGTGTTGATTGGAGGTGGCACGGCATCTTTTGCAGCCTTCCGTGCTATCAAATCTAGGGAACCAGATGCAAGAGTATGTCATTTGTATTAAATTTGTAAGATGAGTTGTAGAGTTTGTTGAGGGTAGAAGTAATCAAACACAACTCTGTTCAACGATATTTAGGAGTAATCAGATATGTCATGTCTATTTAACGACATTTACAACACAGTAACGCAACCACTTGGCTTACATACATACGTATTATAAATAATAATAAAAAAAGAATATATATATAAATGAAGACTTTATGATCTAATTTTCATCCGAAATGCATGTACAACATGCACCTATGAATGAAAGATCATTTGATTTTACGCAGGAGATAGTATGAGTCTCTGCCCGACTGTGCGCAGTGAAATGGAGTAAAACCTTCACCTCATATATATATGTATATATATAAAGAAATATATGCGAAGTGATTTTTATTCGTATAACATGGAATTTTTACACCTACGAAAGTGTTGATATGATGTATTTTTTCGATAGGTATGAACCAAATCACAATCTATGCATCACTTGCAGGGTAGAGAAGAGAGTATTAGGTGTTCCGATGCTTACGAATCGGCTTTGGCTGGCTTAAGCCAGCCAAAGCCGATTCGTAAGCATCGGAACACCTAATACTCTCTTCTCTACCCTGCAAGTGATGCATAGATTGTGATTTGGTTCATACCTATCGAAAAAATACAAAGAAATATATATATATATTTCTTTCTTTTTTGCATTCACATTTTACTACACAAATATTTGTTTATTTATTTTATTCTTCTTGCACATCATCATTCATATAACAAATAAAATAAAGCAATATACACAAGAAAAAATGTGATGATGTGCAGTGGCGAGATTATCACTATATAGTGATTTCTTCCATCTAACCACGTCACATTAACACTAAACAGAAATAAAAATAATAATAACAAAAACACAAACATTAAAAAAAAAATAGCTACACAAATTTGTTTGAAAATTAGTTATCTTAACTTTTGATATTAATTAGTAATTACCAAAAAGATATATAAGTCGATTCATAAGCGTTAAAACTCTGTGTTGTGCACTCCTTAAGGAAGTTCACATAATATGTATGTGTATCATATACAATATACCTACCTGGTTAATACCTATTCAAATAGGTTGACTATGGATGAGTGTGATCAATTGGAATGATTAATCTGGAGTGGTGTTGAAACTCTGTGTTGTGCACTCCTTAAGGAAGTTCACATATTATGTATGTGTATCATATACAATATACCTACCTGGTTAATACCTATTCAAATAGGTTGACTATGGATGAGTGTGATCAATTGGAATGATTAATCTGGAGTGGTTCAAAATATGTTTATTTAGTTATAATTATTAAAAGCCATCAAGCAGGCAGCTAGAGCTGATATGCTTGATATCCACACTACTGATATCACTCTATACTGTCAATTTTGTATAAATGGAAGTCCTCTGATTTCTGCACTATCGGGGTGGACACAGCGGGCAGATATCTGATTAGTTTTGTCATCTGCATATTGTTTAGAAAATCCAGTTTAACAAACAAAAAATATTCTAAACATTAATAAACTATTTGCTGTTGTAGGTATTGGTAATATCAGCGGAAGATGCTTTACCATATATGAGACCTCCGCTCTCGAAAGAAATTTGGTATCAAAAAAAATTGGCAGAATCTGATAAACTTGTATTCAGACAATGGAATGGACAGGAAAGAAGGTGTAGTATTAGTAATATTATAAATTACAAATATAATAACTAGTATGTAAAAGTTATTGAGTAACACAAGTACAATAATTGTCATCTTATGTTGATTTATACAGAAATAGTAAATAGGAGAATCCATTACATATTTTTACAAAAATCAATCAATATATATATATATATAAAATAAACAAAAAATAAAACCATAATTAAACAATAAAATCATTAAAAAATATTGGTGAATTCAAATAATATTAACTTCATACAAACATAAGCAAGTGTATAGGCATTCTTGTGGATACATACTATGTAGTATAAAAACACCAATGATATTATAAATTCATACCTAGGTATATATAAGATGTATATAATGATAATAAACTGTGATGTTATGATTAAATTTAACATAAATAATAAAAATATTTACTATGTACCAAAAATAACATCATTCTTTCAAATATAATAATATACAGTGACAATAATTTACAATTTTAATAAATTAGTAATACAACAGTGTTAAATGAGTAGATACCAGTTTATACTATATTATAGTAGGCAGAGAGAACGGAACAGAATGCCAAACAGATCTATCTTTACACACTTCCTTCGCTTCCTCCACATTCATACAGTGTCTCATACACGCACGTCGGTTCCTCTTACTCAACACGCAATCTATTATCTGTTACTTGATTTTTTTAAATCGCTTTAGATTTCAGCTAACCTTTGCCATCTACAGGCAAAGCAATACTAGTTTAATGTATTGATGGAAGAATGAAAACAAAAGTGGGACGGGGTGTAGAAGGTGTTTGGGAAATAATTATGTATTAGAGGGAAATGCAGAAATAGTGAACAATTTCAATAAAGGAGAGACCCTGGTTAGCACCTATAGCACCACATCTCAAAGGCCGCCAACTGTCCGCTTTCACTATTGCTGATGCTCCACTCAAATTGTAAGATTCTGCCTTACTCTTAAATCAATATTTGAAGATTCTAATATTTTAGATTTTTTGCCGAAGGCAATTCTTGCCTGGTTTATTCTGCTCACAATATCCGATTTGGAACGTCCATCCTGGTTTATTCTGCTGCCCAAGTACACAAACTCTTTTACTTGTTTGATACTCACTCCATATATGGTAATGTTCGCAGTCGCTTCATCCCTTCCAAGGATCATATATTTTGTTTCATCTTTATTTATTTTCATGTCGTACTTTGACAGTAGTATACATTCCATTTTTCCTAAGGCTTCGTTCAGTTCCATCTCGAAGTCTGCGAGCAGTGCTATATCGTCGGCATATCGAATCATCTCAACCTTTTTCCCATTTATTTTTACTCCTGTCCAGTTCTTTATTTCTTCTCAGTCCATCAATAGCTCGCTGTATATAACAGTTAAAGAGTGCTGGCAACATTGAGCATCCCTGTCTTACACCTTGTTTGACCCTTACTTTTGCGCAGCTCTCTCCGCTTTTAATTACAGCCATTCCGTTCTTGTATAGGCTCCAGATCGCTCTTCTATCTTTATAACTCATTCCCATCTGGTTGAAAGTGTTAAAAGTTGTTTCCGTTCTACCTTATCAAATGCCTTTTATGTTACAAATGATGCGGTGCGCCGGCGCACCCAGCAGAGACCTGTAATCTCCGTAATACAGGAGAGACGATGGTCCTGGCTGGGACATGTTTTGAGAATGATAATGATAGTTGGCCAAAAAGAGCACTGTTCTTCCGTCCGCAGGGGTTCCGTCGGCCCGGGCGTCCCTCTTTCACAATACAACGTTCCTATGACAACAATATCAGAGCGCAAGGAATGTCGTGGAAAGAGGTGACGCAATTGGCACAGAGACGCTCTGAATGGAGGAGGCTGGTTTCTGCCCTGTGCTCCCGAGAGGAGCGTTGAGGGCGATATGATGATGATGATGATTTCTAGGTCGATAAATTCTATATATGTGTTTGGATTCCGCAAAGAGACAGGTACAAGAGATGCAATCTTGCACATAGATGGTATTGCTTTGCACGTAGATGTCAAAGTTCGAGTTCGTCGGTAGCCTGGAGGTAGAGTCTCGGCCTTCTGAACAAGGGGTCCGGGGTTCGATCCCAGGTGCCGGCAAACTCCCCTTTCACGACAAAAGCTTTTAGCTTACTGTGAAAGGTGTATAAGGTTGTATTTGGGTTTATAACAAAAACCCAGATATATCTTTTTAAAAAAAAAAAAAAGGTTTACCTAAATTAATAGAGATTTTAAAAAATCAAGTAACAGATAATGCATAGGATAAGTTGGTACTTCATATTATAAAAATGTCTAGCAAGCTGCTGTCTCTTGGTTAATCCTTAAAAAATAGGTGGAATAGATATCATTATAGGTAAAAAGACAATGCAAATCCAGTAGGAAATAACAGTATCATAAATCTTTTCATCCCGCTTACAATGTCCAGAAATGGCTACCGCAATGCTCTACATATGGTGACAAAAAGCATAATCCTAGTCTCACCCTGACCCATCTCCATCAGCTAGTCTCTACTACCCCGAGCGAATTGACTCAAGTTACAATGACCTTGTAAAAATATCCTAATTTTTTTGTGATAATGTTGTGTTTCAGTATATTCTATGAGCCTTCTGAATTCTATACGGATATATCTGAGCTGCTGACTACTGCACATGGAGGAGTATCTGTTGCAACAGGATGGGTTGTGTCTAAAGTTGACCCTTCAACTCACTTAGTTGAGCTCGAAGATCCAAAAACAAATACTAAGTTTGAAATTGGTTACGATAAGTGTCTTATAGCCACAGGTAACTTACAATTATTAATCTATTTACTAAATACAATACTTATTTAAATGTCTACTTCAACCTCGAAGGTGGATTGTGCAGACATCTCAAGTTCATATCATTAAACATGTAATATAGAAAACAATTATATGAAATACATGTTACAATATAAGTAACAAAAATATAATTAAATATAAAAATTGATATCGGTTCAGTGTATAGAGTTTCTTAATTAATAAATAAATTAAAAAATTGGAAGTGTATAGAAAGTCGCTAGTAGCTTTACTCTACAGGACTCCTGGGCGCCCATAAATGCGAGCGCGTCATATTTCTGTAGATGTCAAAATAATACCACTTCAGTATATATTAGTGGCACTATGTCACATTTATATAATGAGTTACAATCCGTTGGATTGGTATGCAACGAGTTCAGATTTTCTTCTACATTCCTCCCTATTTTCAGCTAGTCTATTCCGAGGCGGCTCATGAAAAAATTTTGGGCAGTGTTGATTGAATATAATATACATATTCGTTTTCTTCACATATCCTGACGGGTTTGGGCAGTGTTCATTGAATATAATATACATATTCGTCTTCTTCACATATCCTGACGGGTTTGGGCAGTGTTCATTGAATATAATATACATATTCGTCTTCTTCACATATCCTGACGGGTTTGGGCAGTGTTCATTGAATATAATATACATATTCATCTTCTTCACATATCCTGACGGGTTTGGGCAGTGTTCATTGAATATAATATACATATTCGTTTTCTTCACATATCCTGACGGGTTTGGGCAGTGTTCATTGAATATAATATACATATTCGTCTTCTTCACATATCCTGACGGGTTTGGGCAGTGTTCATTGAATATAATATACATATTCGTCTTCTTCACATATCCTGACGGGTTTGGGCAGTGTTCATTGAATATAATATACATATTCGTCTTCTTCACATATCCTGACGGGTTTGGGCAGTGTTCATTGAATATAATATACATATTCGTCTTCTTCACATATCCTGACGGGTTTCCCGGATGTTGAACATTTAAGGAAAAAGCTTCCCTGTCCTGGGCAGTGCGAAACAACTCCCCCACGGTTCTAACGCCAGTCCATTCTCGAATGTTTTGAAGCCAGGAGAACTATCATCTGACGACCCTTCTGCAGCCCTCGATCTTCCCTTCACGATGAGCGGATACATATTTACAGCTCTTCAATGTATATATATATATTATGTAACATACATACATACTATCACGCCACTTCCCTCACGGGGCAGGCAGAAAAGATTGAGTGCCACTTCCTTCTATCCTTGCATACAACTTTCGCTTCCGTCACTATCGTACAATTCCTCATGTATGCTTCCTGTTTAATGTGCTCAACACGTGACTGTCCTGTAGTATTTGATTTAAATCATCTTGCCATTTGATCCTTAGACGACCACGTCTCCGAGCATTCTGTTCTCATTCATTCTTTCTACATGCCCAAACCATCATAACTTATTTATATACATTCATCATTCTTGATCTCTCAGACTTTTATTCAATACTAGATGTTCCTACCCTGCATCGCCAGGGTGAATTTCATGTCTCTATCTCCAATGGTTTAGGCTCTGCAGTTAGTTGAGAAGTGATTCATTCAACCGAATCTTCCCTTGAATTTATGTCAATTAAAATAAACAATTTCAGTATTTTTAACAATATAGAATTTTATTACATTCTTGTTACAAAAACACAAAAGATAAAATAAAATAGCTAAACAAATAAATATCATTGCAATGGTGCAACATCATATAACACAACGATCATAAATCACAACACAAACACGTGACTGCAAAACTATCAATGACAAAATTTGTTATGAAAACATTTTAGGTGAGACTCAACTGTAATTGTGAAAAACACAAAGGGGGTTAAGACTCTGAACAATCTATTATTTAGGCAGCGCAAAATAAAACAATTTTGATTAGTATAAAATTGAAATGTAAAAATGCAAAAATAAAGTGTAATAATAATATGCATGTGAATATTAAATAGGATTGACATGTGATTCCAATTTTATGTCCTTCAAACGTTTAATATCAATTTTTTGTATTGTGATATTAACATGAAGAGATTTTTTAGTAGTTTTCTTTCATATAAACCATTTACGAACACAAAAAACCTTTGTAAAAAAAAAACACTATGGCAACACATGACAGCGGAACTGTCATACAAACGTCTTTTTCATACAAAAATACAATCCAAATTTCTGACTTCCATTGAATTTTCCAAAAAATTTCTTTCATGCAAACCATCTCCTGATAATTACAAACACAACAAAAAAGAATCAACCGATTCGGTTCAGCTGTTCTTAAGTTATGGGGGAACATACATGGTGTGATGACCCTACCTATTTTAAACCATTCTAAGCTCCGAATTTGCAACATTCTAGCTTCTAAACTGTACCTACTGTAATAATTGATTCCCAAATTAGAATTGACAACCCTATCCGACTAGCTAAGAATTGTATGATTTTTCGCATTGTTGCAAATATACGTACGAAATTTCGCGTTCCTAATTAAATTAATTAACGAATTTTGGCCTTTCGTGATCGTCTAGATTTATCTATTAACTATTTTTCGTAGATTTGGACCCAGTACGTTGTGTTTTGACGATAATTTTACCTACGTTGTGAATTTTTAAAACGCAAAATAAGTCACCTGAAATACACATTTCAATAATCAAAAAAGAACAACAAAAATCAATAAAACAATTTAAACATGAATTTTAATGATTAACCCTGATATCAATTTTGACGTCAGATCACTTACCTTCAGATACTGTAAAATAACATAATAAAATATATCATAAAACATCATAAAATAAAAACTAAATAATTATTCCATGTCATCACGAGAATGTTATATGGTAACTGGTTGCCGACCCATTACCCTACATAAGATAAACATTTCATAGTATCTATAGCCAATACATGTATGTTCTCCAATATACCTACTAATCTGATGCGTAGAAAAGGACAGTGGCGCACCTAAGAACATTATTTTATTACTTTTAAATATTAGTTAAATTAAATTTCAACACAATTGCTAAGACATCATTTTTAGAGACTAACTACCATGTTAGTGCATGGAAAACATGCTGTGTCCATGCTAAAGGAGCGCCGTCTTCGCTCCTTCACGTCTCAAACTCGCCATGCCGTATTTTGAGCCCGAGTGCACTACACTACACCCGAATATATAAAATAATATATAGTATATATACTCATTTGAACATGCATCTATATATAATAAGAATAATTATATATATATGTTAAGAAACTTTGTCTAAAACCCTGGCGGGAAACAGGGCAAGACCCGTATTGACCCTTGTCTCGAAAGCTGAATCGAAGAGATGGGAGCAGGGCTTGCTTACGGCTTGTGAGGCCCACCTACATTTTGAAGCAGGATAAGGACTGGAATTGTTAGTATACAATATATATTTCTACAAAGCACATAATACGTCTCGTGCATAATTGTATAATAATAATGATAAATATGTGGTTACGAATAGATCACACCCACGCTACAGACACAAGGTAGCTAGTCAAGCGTCGATAGGCAGAAGGGATCCATATCCATAAGGTAATCTCGACAAGATTTAGCTATATGAGACTACATATTTATGGTGAGGTGAATTTAGGAATCATGTTAGTCAAATAATAATATATTAAGACCAATAAATACATAAATATTACTTATGATTAGTGTCATGCAAGATGTCAAATTTGTTCCTTCCATGATATCGCAGCAATTACAGCATGTTTAATAAGTAGAAAAATCCAGTAAGTTCGTAGAATACAAATGACATTCGATGATAAAATATGTAATTAAATTAATAATCAAATAATATCCTGCTTAACATACAACTCCTCTCCAAACTGCATAATCCTTCGTTATGGTAAAATAAATTAAATAAAAGTATAATATTGGGTAGATCGGTGCGCCACTGCTATCAGTCTAGTTCTACGTGTGTCGGACCGCGCTATATAAAATCAGTCACAGGTACATACATACATACAATAATACTGACAATAGGCATATATAACACATAATTCCTTTGTTTTCAAAATCTGTAAAAATAAATAAATTCTTGTGTGCGACGACTGCTTTGTAGGCAACAATATCCTCCTAAGTATTACGACTCCTAGATATAAATAAGACAATAATATTAAAACACTTAGCTTTACTGTTGGCAGGATCACTGCATCTGGTATTTAATACAATTATTATTTAGGATGTAAAATATTATATCCACTTTGTACGTGAATATCACTCCAAAATCATAAATAATACTTTGGTTGTGTCCAACAATTAATTATTCTATAATCAATATATTCCAACACTGCTTTTAAAACTAATATGGGCACAACATAATCTCTTAAGAATTCGAAACGAACTGCCACGAGTCATCTATTCTCCCTCTTCAGATCCTGAAAATGTCGACCCAAAGCAACAGCAAAAAATCTACATCTATCTCTTCCTGACACACACCGAAATATACCTGTTTCATGAAATACCTACATTCCACTTGAAATTAAACTAAGTTTCATCCCTATATTAATTACCTACTACAAATATTCGATCTAGGTATATAAAAATAATATTTACAATCTTGTATATATTCGATTCATCACAATGGTCAACTCATTTTTATTTATACATATATATAATAATTTTTTTTAAATATAATCAATTTTAATATCCCAACTGATCTTCCACAAATTTTCACTTATCAACAAAGCACGTCAAATGTGACATAATATTCTAGGTATGTATATTAATTAAGTAAAAATGTACCTACCAACCAGCGGCCTGCCTTCCATACATGCAAATATGCAACGCATGCCCTACAATAAACGTATAATCTAAAAAATTGTGTAATATAGTAGTGCAGAATATCATTTTAAGATTGTTTATGAATTTCTAACTACTCTAGTATGTCTTTTTTAAGATAAATTTATTTATTTTAGGGCATGCGCTGCATATTTGCATGTATGGAAGGCACGCGCCTGCTACCAACATTGCATTGTTTACGATAATGCGCGTGCGTAGGAAACGCACGGAACTAAGCTATTAGTGTTCTTTTCTAACTCACGTCTAACCCAATGAAGCAAAATCTGTCTCGCTCACAGCACCCTTTTGAATACAATTGAGATACTGGTAGACTGAATAAAAAAATCCGTGCATTTAGAATTATGCACGTGAATCTTTATACGCATGCGTCAGTGTTTGGCATATTATTATTATTAAAAGCTATCAAGCAGGCAGCTAGAACTGGTGTGCTCGATTTCCACACTATTGATATCACTCTATATTGTCAAGCCCGTTCTTAAACAAATTAGTGTTCCTTGCAACAACCAATCTATTCCACTTATCCACAACTCCGTTTATGCGGAAATGTTGTCGAAGGTTCTGGTTCTTCTGAGTGAATCTATCCTTTTCCAGTTTCAGACTGTGTCCTCGCTAGTGCTCATTCTGGCTTCTGTGGAATATGTTTTTCAGCTCTGGAGAGTCATAATGGTTGTTATATCTTATAGACCTCAACCAGATCACCTCTCAAACTCCTTTCCCTAAGAGTTGTGAGACCCAGTCTCTCAAGGCGATTCTCGTATGTCATGTTTCTGAGCCCCGCTCCCATCTTGGTAAAACGTCTCTACACTCTCTCCAGCATCAGTACATCCATCCATTTAACATCATGCTATACTACAAACTTGTGTTCTACTGACTCTTAATATTCACAAACGTATTTGGACTACAGTTTGGTTTTCATTTATGATTATTATTAATTTTATATTTAGTAGGCAGTGCGGTAGTACACCCATGTCTTTACCAGCAGTTACCCATGGTCTCTTTAGTTCTACGTATGTACCACAGTTCATGTCCTCAACTGTTTCTGCATCACATATCTGATATTGATTACATAGAAAATAACAAATCACCATTATGGCGATGAGTCTATTCTGTTGTTGAAGTTGGAGCGCGCTGTATTTTATGAACATTTTTTTCTGTAAATCATTACTGTTACACATCAAAACAGATGTTATTGGAAATCGTGATATGTATGTAAGGACTATCACTAAACTCAATTTTGTCTTAATATCACCATTTTTGTATTCTTGGTAAATTTATTTGATGCTTTAAATGCTGTTGCTGTTGTATGAAATATACTATACTTCATATCATTCTGTTGTGAATATATTTTATATCACATTCTGTTGTGTCATAGACATACATGCCCTTATTCCACTCAGTATTTTTTTGACTTGTTGAGTTATGGAACTGATGAGTAGATATAACTAGTGAGGTTATATGTATACTGAGAAAGAAGACAAAGTAGTGTGCATGTATGTGACATGTAGGCAGCCTGCTTTCTATGTAATGTATACATCCCTAATACAAGTGTAGTTTTTATTTTATTTAAATTTGTAGTTTATTTGACAAAAAAGTGATGTCTGCACGTAGAGCTCAGTACTATAACGCCGTTAGTGTCTTTTTATACACTTCCTAAAAAGTATCATAATCTTAATCAAATTAATCATATTTATTTCACAGGATCTAGACCAAAAAATCTTCCTATTTTTGAACAAGCCAGTCCAGTTGTTAAAAATAAAGTAGTTTTATACAGAAGTTTACGAGATTTACAGAATCTTTGGTCTACTTTAGAAAATGTCAAATCTGTTGTTATAGTAGGGGGAGGCTTCCTCGGATCCGAGTTAGCTTGTGCTCTTGCTTATAGATGTAAGTACTTCATGCTGTTGAAATGTGATCCTTTCCTTTGTATATTTTTACCTTTTGTGATTTCAGTAACGATTCTAGGTAACAATTTTATAAATCACATTCAATATATTTTTTAGATAGAGGAAAGGGACCAAAGATTCAACAAGTGTTCAAGGAGTCAGGCAATATGGGCCATGTACTGCCCGCTTATTTGGCAGAATGGACAACTGAGAAAGTACGTGGTGAGGGGGTGAATGTGATAACAGGAGGTACTTTTTTGCATTAATTTGTTGTTACAAACTGTCATTCTATATGTAGGTACTTACATTATTATATGTTTGTTTTAGTGGAAGTGAAGGATGTGGAAATGTATAATAATGATGTAGTATTAACACTCTCCAATGAAAGTTGCGTTAAGGCTGATGTGGTAGGTTTCATGTGGTATTTATTTATTCAAGTGTTTTTGTGAACAATGATATGTTATTAAATATCAGTTATTAGGTGTCCTTAACAATGAACATATTTATAGATTGTTGTAGCAGTGGGCTCTGAGCCAAATGTTCACTTAGCAGACTCTTCATCATTAGAAGTTCATGATTCTCAAGGTGGATATTTGGTAAATGCTGAACTAGAAGCCAGAACAGATCTCTATGTTGTGAGTTAAATTTTTATCTTAAATAAACTTAATTGGATTATGTTAGAGGTCAAAATCGGAGATTGATTTGTTATGAGTCCAGGTAGTGTAATGCTTCAGGAGAATTATTTGTAGGCAGGTGATGCTGCATGCTTTTATGATCCCACACTTGGCAGAAGACGTGTGGAACACCATGACCATGCAGTGGTGTCTGGCAGACTGGCTGGAGAGAATATGACAGGAGCTGCTAAGGCTTACAAACATCAAAGTATGTTCTGGAGCGATCTTGGACATGATATTGGATATGAGGTACATAAGAATTCAAACAGTAACTCTTTGTCAACTCTACACTCATGCCTCAATACTTTGATATTAATGCATTTTTTCTGTACTCCATAGGCTATTGGCATTGTAGATTCTTGTCTTCCTACAGTTGGTGTATTCGCTAAAGGGAATCCGGAGAAAGCAGCAGATAGATTATCTTCTGATGGATCACAGGAAAGTGGGTGAGTAACCTATTCAGATATACTACACTGCTCGACTTCTGTTTTGCTATCATAACCTACATGAACAAACTATTCTTCATTCATTTTTTAGCATTACAAATTCTGAAACCGAAACAGCAAAAGCAGTATTGGAAAAAGCTGCTGGTGACTCAGAATCTAAAGTTGAGAAAATTCTAAAAGAGAAAAACTCAACTATGGAGAAAATTGAGAATAAAAGTGCAAGCAATAAACAAGGTGATGGTGAATTAAATCCATTACCCAAAAAAGGAATAACTTTAGAATGTAAAGATGTTACCAATAAATCTTGTGACAACACAGACTACAATAAAGGACTTATTTTCTATCTGAAGGATGATATGGTAGTGGGGATTGTCCTATGGAATGTTTTCAATAAAATGCATATAGCGAGACAGGTAAATATACGTAGCTTTAAGTGGCACATAAAATATAAATAGGTACATAGCATTTAGTACAATCATAATTAAGTAGTGTTCCAATGGAGGAATGTATCTGTTTCATATAAAATATGTTTAGTAATAATATGAACAGTCTACATATGATGCTGTGTCATATTCTGTGACAGTTTCAAGGATGCCGTGATTCCTCCTGAACAGTTGTGTAGGGTACACTACTAGCTCTCCAGTGTAGATGACATAATATCTCATCTTGCCATGGATATTAAATGCAGTCAATGTTGTTAGCCGATGGTACATGGTGGCAGTTCTTGAGTTCATGTTGAATTATTAGAAGTGATACTCTTTTTTGATATAAAATTCCTTATTAATGATGTTTTTCTGAGCACTAGATCTTTTACAGAATATTAGAAAACTTACAGAAAACCTGTGCATTGCCAGGTTTTCTATGGAAAGGACTGTTAGTTATATACTTATTTTAGTTATTTCGACAATTAAACTAACTATAGCTATATGTGTTTGAACGTCTAAGGAAATTATTAAATACTAGCGGTCCGCCTCGGCTTCGCACATGTAGATAGGTACTTACAAAAGTAATTTATTTTTCATACAGATCTTAAAAAATAGTTTTTATTTCTGATATTTGTAAAAAGATATAAGAGTCAGAAGTAAGAGTTATGTGACAAGTTTTGTTGGCTTTGTAGATCAATCTAGCAGATACATCATACATTTTCATGTCAAAATAGGCTTTCCATAAAATATCTATATCTTTGAGGTATTTGATAATTTTTTAAAGAAATTTTCAGTGTCTCGTGTCCAATATTTATATACCTACCTATTGAGCATTATATATAATATTCTGTTTCTTCTGTACAAAACTTCTATATTCTAAGTAATACTAGAAAAAAACATTCTTTCACAATTATTTATATTAAATGACAATATTTAAAAAAAACACACAGATCTAATAAAAAGTATAACATAATAATGTTTAGAGTGTAGTGTACATTATAAAACTTGCATATGCATCATGTATCACTGCATACTTTGTGAGCCCAGTGAAACATTACTGTTATATATTTTTATGACTGTTGTCTCCATTCAGTCTCAACTTTATTGCATCGGTAAATTGATAATGCACAGTTTTTTGTCTGTTTACAAGTTTCCCGTGTCTCACTGCCAGTCAATGAAAAATGAGTTTACTTGTCTCCTGCGCTCCAATGATAGTAGGTAAAAGATGTTGTTTCCCACAAAATTGGCATTAGCTTACCGAGTAAATTATTATTAGACAATATTACAAAAAAAATATGACACTATTCCATGTAGTATTAATACGATTCGGAAATGAAAAATAGATGTTGTCAGAATTTTATATTAGAAGATTATACAATGATTCATAAGCGTCGAAACTCTGTGTCGTGCACTCCTTAAAGAAGTTCACATATGTATGTGTATCATATACCTACAACATACCTACCTGGTTAATACCTATTCAAATAGGTTGACTATCAGTGAGTGTGATCAATAGAAATGATTAATCTAGAGTGGTTCAAAATATGATTGGTAAAAAGTGTTTCTATAACATATATTTTTAAGTGAATATATTTCATTATTTGAATTAAATAAAAATATATACATTATCAATAAACAAGTGTTCTGCGTTTATATGAGTCTAAAGTAAGTTAATCAAGAAAACTTTTGTCTAACTAATTTATCAATTTTTTCAGGTTCTTGCAGAAAAAAGAAGGTATGATGATTTAAATGAAGTTGCAAAGCTTTTCAAAATCCATGAAGAACAAGAATAATCAATCATACTGGTCCATGAATAATGTTTTATTAGACTCAAAAATAAATTTAAAAAAAACTTTAATAACCTGTACAGAAGTTACATGTTGTACCTAATAATAAATATTTCATTCTACCTTTAACACTGAGAAGAGTTATACACAAGTTGTTTAAATGCAATTTAAATTGTTATTGTTGGTATTTGTTATTAATTTTATAAATTATCAGTTAGTTTGATAATGGACAACCATGCATGTGCTTCCGAAAGCGTACCAAGAAACTAAAAAAAATCTGACCTGACAATACTGTATAAATCATAGATTCACATAATATAATATACTTTATCCAAAATAAGTCATTAATTTAATCACAGCATATTAGTAGAGATCTCATTCCTATTGCACACATTGACTTTTAAATAGACCTTAACTTGACTTAACATTTGCTCACTGATTGGGCTAGATGTTACTTTCCTACTGGAATATATTTATTGTAACTGCTAATGATAACATCCTACCCTGTAGCATTCTTTATGTAGGTATTATTTGTATGTGGAATTAGAGTATATTTTTATTTTAAACTGTGCTGTGATGTTTTATCTTGTAAGGGCATTTTGATATTGAGAATATTTTATATTATTTGTGCATATTTTCTAATATTTCGTATAGTTTCCAATTAATTAAAATGTCAATTAAAAATTGACCATTATCAAATAAAATAAAAAAAATATTTACTATTTTGTAACACAAAACAAAATAGTAAATATTTTTTTTATTTTATTTGATAATTTAAAATGAAGTGTTACAAAGTTAATGCCGATACAATTAATGAAATTAAAAATTGACCCTTTAAAAATTTATTTGATTTATCATTTATATTTGATAACTGCCAGTAAGATTCAAGTATTTCCATCAGAATGACAACTAGATTATAATAAATCTTAAATATACAATGAATACCCCATAATACTTGTGTAAATAGTGAAATTTTGTGTAAGAAACTATAACACGTCGTAAATATTGTATTATTTACAATAAAAATTATGAAATAACTCTGCCTTTTGATGATATGAAAACAAAGGTTTTTTCCACTATATTCATTTTTATTGAGAGAGACATCTGGGTATTGTCAATCTGGCTTTTGATGCATGTATCCAATGTGTTACATCTTTAGAGATCGGGATATCAATATTATATAGGCACGTTTTAAAATAGAAAACTCAGATTCATCTTAAATTTGTATGAAGTGATAATGGTGCTCAAAGAAATTAATTTGTTAGTAAAGAAAAAAGAACAAACATAATTTGTTCATTGACAAGATATATGAAAAATTGAAAAGGTGTAAATAACATTTATTTTATCCTTAGCAATGATTGATGATGAAGTATTTCGCACCCGACATAATTTTGATGAAAGATCATATTATTCATATCACTGAAATGATCATAAACAAGTTAGCTATTATTGATCCTTTGAACTCCAGACTTTTTCCTGTATGTCATACCAGCAACTCCAGCATACATTTTTGTTAATTAACAATTATAATGGTTGGTTTTAAAAATTAATAAAAAAATGGGATAAAATGCAATTTTTTTATTCAGACTATTAGGTAAATTTTCAATTAAGTTTATTTAGTGAAAAATAAAACATTTGGACATTATTTTTTATTTTATAATCTTTAGAAGTATGATCTCTAAGAAAATAATCCCCTAAATGCACCCTAGGTTTTCCAGGACAAGTGTCACAAAATTCATATGTTTCATGCCTTTTCCCCATATATGAGCAGACCACACAGTCCTTTCATCTTACTTAGTTCGAATGTTTCCATTATTTAGGGCGTGTAATAAACTTGCCTTTTCTTAAGAATATTTATTTATTTTATTTTATTAGTTAGGGTATAATTATAAACCGCGACCTATAAGATCGTACTCCCCCTACTCAGCTTTCCTGGTGTGGCCCATCAAAGCGAACCCTCAGGTCCCAGACATCTTATGAAGTCTAGGATCTTAAGGGGATCCAAGGTGTAGAGAGACTCCACTTCTACCCAGTGCCTGCCTAGGGCTATGATTCTTGCGAATACCATGGCATTGCATTCCGCTAGGAGATGTCGAGGAGTCTCGGCCTCTTCTTCACAAAACCTACAAGTACCGTCTTCTTCAAGTCTCAGTTAGCGTAAGTGTTCCTTGAGCCTGCAGTGACCCGCTAGGAAGCCCATTACTGCTTCTTAACAATATACAAGGGTAAGTAATAAATTTTTGTCAACAAAAACACGTCTAAACGATTGCGCGGTTGTTGTGAAACTAATAAAACATGTTTATACCTGTCGCTGTGTATCCTGGAATGTTTGTTTATGTAAACAATACATACATAAATAATGGCGACATATAGTATGCTCCGGAGGTTAATTGTCCTATTCTCTATGAATTAATATTGAATGTCAGAATCATAGACAAAACGAAAGTGATATATTCTTATGAGAAATTTATCAGTTAAATTTAAAACTATATTTTTTTTTACATCGTTCGCCACCGTTCACTTGACAACATCAGAGCGCAAGGAACGTCGTGGGAAGAGGTGACACAATTGACACAGTTGCTCTGAATGGAGGAGCCTGGATTCTGCCCTATGCTACCGAGAGGAGCGTTGAGGGTGATGATGATATTTTTTAAAGTTATTTTTTGTACAAAAACATGTCGTCACAGTCCAGATGACTGTGAGTACTAACATGGCAGTGAACGCACAGGATGAATACACGTGAATAGACATGTTCACTTTCAATGAACAGTTTTGACCCTGACCCTCATGACTGTCCAAAGTGAAGGAATACGAATGCTATTCAAGGTACTAAACATTGAGATATATATTTCCACATATACCACAAGTTAAGTTACATAAAGGGATAAATAAATACAATGCAATAATTCAAATGTCCAAGTTTTTAATTTGTTTATTTGTAACATACTTAAATCAGAATCAATGTGACAAAAATAAATTACAGAATTCATTATGTACAATGTAAAAAAAAAGTAATTATTTTCACAATTATAAAATGACAATTTTTTTAGATGCACGGAATGTAAAGAGGTGTCATAATACTAAGTATACTAAAGACAATATTCTCCCCAACATCAAATAGATGTTTTGTACACTTGAGACACAACAAAACAATCATAGATGTGTTGCTGAGTTTTAAAATCTGCTGTAACACATACGTGGATGTGTTACAACAGATTTCAAAACTTGCTGCCGCAGATAACGTAACTCACCCAAAACATCAAGATTTACACAAATAACTTTTACACAGTGATTAATGATTTACAATAACATTTATACCAGTAGCAAATCTAATTGAGAAGGTGATGAATGATATACCACTCGAGTTAATACTTTCTTACTTTAACATTTGAACGTAGTTATGCAGAAAGCAGACAGCCCACAAAAAGTATAATTTAAATATGGCTGTCTTTGCATATAGACACTATATTATATTGAGTGAACTGATTTTTTTTTCAACGTATTTTTTATGAAATGTTTATATGAAAGGCCCCTGGCTGGTTTTTGTAGACTGTAGTATTAGACAATATAAATCTCGTAAGACAAAAAACTCAAATATACGTAATTGTGGACTGTCTGCTTTCTGCATAACTATGTTCATTTTTGGTTATATGAAATAAATAATATCTATTTATTACTGTTTAAAAGTTGGTATGCGTACATCAGAACACGTCAATATGGCTAAATTTATTTTTAAAGTTTTCAATGTTTCACTGTACATAAACTGAATGGAAATAAGTTTATATAATTATTAGTGACAAACGCTTGGTGAAAATGAATATACTTTGACTAAAAATCATATCACTAACAAAAAATCATGTTGGTACGCTAAATCTGTACATCTGATTACTATTTATATACATCCATACAAAAAGTATGTATTTTGTTTAAAAATCTAGTTACATGTAATTTATAGCTAAATTTTAATTCTCAGTCCTTCATTATATGTTAATTGATTAGAGAATTATAAGTAACAACAATCTTTAACAAAAACAATAAAGTGCTAGATTACAAGTAAATGTTTCCAATTTGGATAGTGTAAATATTTATGAAACAACAATTTTAACACTGCCTTGTGACCCCATGCAACAAACTTCTTGAGTTGATGTTTTTTAGGTTTTTTTAATTAGTTACGAATGTTTGGAGTCAAAAAACATTACTAATACGACCTAATTGAGACATTCAAGGTGTTGAATGATTATTACGACTGTCCAGATTGAGCACTTGCATGGCCATAGGCTTAAGCTGAACAGGAGTGTATTTGCCCATATCCACATAAACACTTCTTAAGTAAGATTGCAGTAACATCATGGACTCATTCAAGCATATCAGCTTTGCTGCCTGCTTCATATCCATAATATTAATGACACCACTTATTATTCTATGCACAACCAACATTTCAACCGGTATCTTGTCATTCTCAAGCGCAATATTTGACTTTTTTTGACTCTAAACATTTGTAACAATGTTACAGCCAAATCAAAAAATAATATTATAATTTGTTTTATTATGAGTGTATATAAAATATTTCATCAATACACAATAAAAGCATTAATTGAGGCAAACCAGAGAATAACAATTTGTGATAGCTGAAGGATTAAATTTATCAAATTCAACCATTCTTGATCATTTGAAACGCCTAGGTTTATTTCAAAGCTCGACATGAGTTACTCAAGTCCTTATGGAAAGAAATGTCTATCGTCACGTTAACGTCTATAATTCACTTTTGAAACTTCAACAAAATAGAATCCTACAGTACTTCAAAAGCTGATATTGATAAAAAAATTGTATCAGTTTTTTTTTAGATTTATATGTATCAACTATTTAATGTTAGTACATTCAAGTTTGTAAAAAAAAACATGCAAATATGTATAAATTAGAAGTAAACCAATCAATTTGCAATATATAATAATATTTCCTTACCATTGCTATGTTTTATGTAACCAAATTTTACTGTGTACCAAAGTCTGTAAACATGATTACATGTAATACAAATTTAAAAACAATATACACAAAAATAAAATATTGCACTTCAAAACTTAAAACAACAACAAAAATACAACTTCACAGTAGTCAAAACACATTTTAGTATTATGTAGTCGTTCGACGACTACATAACGCTAAAATGTGTTTGACTAAGGTTGCTTGTTATAAAATATGAATGTAACAAGAAAATGAATGATGTTTATATTATCTAGTTACAAAATATTATAATAGTAACTGAATAAAGACAGCAGTCCACTGACACTAAAAAATATCAAGTCATTAAACATTTAATCATGTCAATCAAAACAAATCAATATACAAGGCACATGATGCAATCTTGTACATAATACTTTCTTAAATTAAAAATAAATAATTTACGTAAAAATAAAAAATATTATGATTGATTTGTACACAATATAGCAAAATGACTAATTTATTCTAATCCTAGCATCCAATTGATTCCCTGTACAAGAAACAGTATCAAAGGCTGCCAGGCAACTAGTAATCTAATCCAGTCCAGAAGTTGGCCATACAGCACGTGAGGTCTCTCCCATCTGGATTATCATATTAAGAAATATATTACCTATTAATACTGCATGTTTTTATCATGATAATTACTCAGCTTGTACAAAAACAATAATAAAAAGGATACAAATTGCTGAACATAGCCTTGAGATCTACTTTTTCTTTACAATATGGACATGTCTGTTTTTTTCCAACAATACACCAACCTCTGATACAAAACTCATGAAATACATGGCCACAGGGAAGTTTGTATGTTTGTTCTGAAAACAATAAGTACTAATATATACTCTTTTGTCATAATTAAATGTATTTACTTACTCAACATATTACACATAAATCAAATAAATTTTATTATTTGATTATAAAAACATTTTATTTTAATAATCAGGTAATCCACCCTTGAAGTGATTTGTGCCATCCTGCTTCATTGAAATTAAATCTAGCTACAGAAGTGATAAGAATAGTCTAGTCTTATAGATCAAATTCTAATGTTATTGTACCTAAGGTATTTAGAGATTTGACAAAAATGTTAAGACGACGAGAGGAGACTCAGGGAATTACCAGGTAAAGGGCTTTAAGCCGGAATAGACAAAAGATACTGCTTGTGCAGTGAACATTCAAGCAGGAGATGATCGATGGTCTGGATTTATCCACACTTACAGTATAGGTCTGTCAAAATTCCCAATCCGTGTAGATGTTGTGCCACCAAACAATGGCCCAGTCTCAGATAGATGTTGTCTCAAGCTTATTAATTTTTATTTTACCGAACCACGGCTTACGGGTAACCTCTGGCTGTATCGCCCTAAGTCTTCTCCCTACCAAAACATTGGCCTTACCACATTCATTGTTCCAATTCTCAAAAGCGTCCAATTTAAGTCTAGCAAAATATCTGATAGCGGTTGAGCAAACTCGAAGATGGGCGAAACAGAGTCAGCAGCTCTAGCTGTGAAAGTGTCAATCAACTCGTTGCCGGCTATTCCCGCATGCCAGAAGATTCAAGCACCGAAAGAAGTCTTTTGATTGTCCAAAATCAATTCACTTATGGATGCCCTCAGAGATCCTAATCTGAGGGACTGAATGGCACTCGGAGAGTCTGACAAAATTATGTATCTCTTGATTGCAAGAAGATCAATGATTGCGAGAACAGCTTAAACAATCCCTCCAAGTTTATGGAAGGAATGAACAGTGCTGCCCCGCAAGACTGATTTGCTGGATTTTTAGAGCCGCCCGTAAAGATTTGGACATGTTTAGGAAAATTGGTGTTGATGATGTTGTTAAAAACTTGGTCTGTCATTTTTGGTGTGAGCTTCATGCCCTTGTCAACACTAAAACTCAAGATTTGAGGGTCAGTGATGATGGTTTTCAGAGGAATGAATTTTATTACATTTATCCTCTAGATGTTTAGGTAATGGCTCCCAGAGAAAACTTTCAAAATCCATTCGGCCTCTCACTAGTGTGTTGTAAAACACTTTCATAGTTAGTGGATGGGTTGCCCACTAGATTTTAGATACCACTCGCAGTGGATTTATGAGTTTCTCAGTTAGCAAAAATATTACAGATATGGGTGTTCTGTGAAAATATTTTGATTCAGGGAAAAACTTTACCTCGTCGCATACTGGAATATCTCTAGCCTCTACATTTATTATAGATTCTGGTGGATTATGTTTTGTAGGGAACAAGACAAGCATACTCTTTTCGGAAGACCTTTCCAAACCAGCTTCTTCTTCTCCTAGGGCAATTATTAGTCCCACATGGTCTGCCTTTCTTGTTTGGATTTCTGTATTAGATAATTTATTAATAACCACGTACCATTACAAGCAGTTTTTTATGAGCCCCTCTAGTATCTTCATATAGCACGACGATAGATAGCGCTAAATGGTGATGCGTGTTCTTTAGATTTTTTTAGAATATGAACTACTTTTTGTAGCTGTAGCTGTAGTTTGTACAGGAAAGTCCCCGACTCAAATCATTCGTCAAAGTTGTTGAGTAAGTTATGTAACAGCGAGTCTGGAAACTGGTTGAATATCCTATATGAGATTCCATCTGGGCCCGGAGATGAAATTTGAAGATTTGTGGAAGAAATCTTTATCTCTTCTATTTGGAAGAGGGCATCTAGTCAACAATATGATGTGTCAAATATTTTATTTGTTGGAAGTTCATCATAATTTGGGGCTGTGGCAATAGCCAACTTATTCGCAAATTCCTCTAAGCAGCTGAAAATGTAAAGCTAAAATGTGTTTTGACTCGGGCTCCTGAGCAATTCACACAACATGGCGGAGATTCTTTTTTGGTGCATGTTTCGGATTGGTGATTTTCTCCACAATTACTACATTTTGTAGCTGAAGTACATCTCGCTTTGGTATGGGCGTATCGGAGACAGTTGTGGCAAATGTAAACAGGTTGAACATATCTATCAACAATTATTGAGTTTCCATTCTGCGTTGAATAGCTATCCGCAACACATAATCCAATCACTCATTCGACTGTTGCCAGTTCAAAATAAAGTTCAGTTTGAAAAGTTTGATCGAACGCAATACTATCATATCGTCGGTGCATGCATAATTTGACTTATGTGAGCGCGCGATGCAAAACTACAACGCTGCAAATGCCGCACGAGTACGAACACATTTTATCACTTGTGGATATTATAATTAAGTAATAAAATGCGTTCTTACTCGTGCGGCACTTGTAGCGTTGTAGTTTTGCATCGCACGCTCATATAAGTCAAATTATGCATGCAGCGACGATATTGTAAGCGACCGGTCGGAAGTTCAGAATAACCCCCAATATATTTACATAGGTACTTATACAGAATGTATCAGAAAACTTGCAAGACTATTACCTATGATGCCATCTTCTCCATATGGAACTAAAAGTTTATTGCCACAAACAGCACACACATCATGCTCCAGCTGACGCGTCGGCATACCTTGCTCTCTATAATACTGAACAAAATATACACATGATACACAGTTATGAATATACAATTACCAAAAAATAACAGAAGAGCACATAATATTTTTATTAATTACAATATCTTACACCAATATGTGATGCCATCTTGTCTGAACATATTTCAGCTATGTCTCTGCTTAGGACTCCATAGTATAAGCCGTAAAAGAAAAACATCATTGCTGTGTCCATCCAAACGTGTGGTTTGTGACCAAATACTAAGTTCAGACCAAAAAATGTTGCCATCATTATGATGTAACCCACCACTCCTAGACCACAACTAACTTTGTACAGAAGATAGAACCACTTGTACACTATTCTAAAAAATACAGAAACAAACACAATTACAAATCTCACGTTCACAAGAAATTATAAATACATTGTTAGTATTATTTTTGTCAACCTACCTTGGAGTTCTCCCATCGATTGGTTTATCTAAGGCTTTTCTTCCAATAAGAAGTGTTGTACAGGTAAACAAAAGCCATATTACTATAAATCTCCACCATAAATTCTTTAAGCTAAGTGCTATGGGAATACTCCACATACCTACTAATGTGACCACCTACAATAATAATTAATTACTTTCATACCTCTATTAATATTTTGCCTTTGCTTTGGAAATAATCATAGAATAACAATTCAATAAAAATATAATGACCATGGACTATGCGGCATTACATAATTCAAAGTTGTGATCACTGCTCAACTATAATTTGTATTTATTATTATGCATTACTTTTTCATTGATGTAATTTAAATATGAAAAAAGATATATTGGGAGTACAATTAGATTTACTATAAAATGTACGTGTACCGAATATGATCTGTAATGACGTCTCTTCCATTCCACTAGTAATATTTGGGCAACGATCATAGTGATTAGGAGGATAAATACCATCTCTGTGTGCATCGCATCATGACCTTTATGTTTTTCATGAAGTTTCTGATGTTCTAACCTACAAAACAATCACTTGTAAGAATCTGTGACATGTTATCAATAGTTTGCTTTCCATGTACACAAAAAAGCACCACATGCCTAGCAAGCAAACAAGCTGGATTTTGTTTGATATGATTGTACAAAAACGAGATTCTAAAATATCTCAAATTCCTAAACACAATTTAAAACTTGTCAATAGGGGAGAGGGAGGTGAACTTTGAGAATTTGGGTATTTAAATGTTTCGACTGCTAAAATCAATCTAAAGAGATAGCAAAAATTACACCTTTACCTCATTTTTTCTTCAGCAGTCAACTCATCAAAAGTCTGAAAAAGAAAAAAATTCAACTTCTTAATACCTAATTCAAACATCAATAACAACCTGTATAAAAAGGATCCCATTGCTAATTTACTCTATCCTTAGGACAATAGAATAATAATTTGTTTGTTTAGACAATGGATTTAAAACCAAAGCTTGAATTTTGCCCTGTTTCATTTTCATCAACTATTTCATATAAACATTTATCAAGTTAAATAAAAAATATATATATATATAATGAGTTACAATCCATTGGATTGGTCTGCAACGAGTTTGGTTTTTCTTCTCCATTCGTCTCTATTCTCAGCCAGTCTTTTCAGCTCTACGTATGAGCCACAGTTCATGTCCCTCTTCAGTTGGTCCATATATGCATCTCTTGGTCGGCCTCTGCCATTTGTCCCCTCGGTCTTACCCTCCGCGATGGCGATGAGTAGTCCTGGGTGCCTGATGTTGTGGCCAATCCAGTTAGCTCGTTGTTGGCTGATTCTCTTAAGGAGTTGCCTTTTTTCGCCTAGCCTGGTTAATACTTCTTCGTTTTCGACGTGCTCCGACCAATGGATCTTAAGCATGCGTCTGTAGCACCACATTTCAAAGGCCGCCAACCGTCCGCTTTCACTTTGCTGATGGTCCATGTCTCACAACCATAAAGCAGAATGCTCCATACAAAGGCTTTAGTAAGGTTCTTCCTTACGCTTAAGTCAATATTTGGGGATTCCAATATCTTCGATTTTTTGTTAAAGGCAATCCTTGCCTGGTTTATTCTGCTTACAATTTCTGCTTTGGAGCGTCCATCCTGGTTTATTCTGCTGCCCAGGTACACGAATTCACTTACTTGTTTGATGCTCACTCCATTTATGGCAATGTTCGCAGTCGCTTCCTCTCTTCCAACAACCATACATTTTGTTTTTTCTTTATTTATTTTCATGTTGTACTTTGACAACAGTACACTTTCGATTTTTCCTAAGGCTTCGTTCAGCTCCATCTCGGAGTCTGCGAGCAGTGCTATGTCGTCAGCATATCTTATCATGTCGACCTTTTTCCCATTTATTTTTACTCCTGTCCAGTTCTTCATTTCTTCTCTCAGTTCATCAATGGCTCGCTGTATATAGCAGTTAAAGAGAGCTGGCGACATTGAGCATCCTTGTCTTACGCCTTGTTCGACCCTTGCTTCTGCGCAGCTCTCTCCGCTTTTAATCACAGCCATTTCGTTCTTGTATAAACTCCAGATTGCTCTTCTGTCTTTATAACTCATTCCTATCTGGTTGAGGGTGTTAAAAAGTTGTTCCCATTCTACTTTATCGAATGCTTTTTCAAGGTCGATGAATGCTATATATGTGTTTTTATTAATTGTTATTCTCTTTTCTAGAGTAAGTCTGAGACTCAGGATTGCATCTCTTGTACCTGTCTCTTTGCGGAATCCAAATTGATCTTCTGAAAGTGTTTCGTTGATTTTATTTTCCGCTCTTTTCATTATAATGTTGGTGAGTATCTTAGAAGCGTGTGATATCATGCTTAAGGTTCTGTGTTGTTCGCACTTTGTCGTGCCTGCTTTCTTAGGAAGCGCTCGTATCAGACATTTGGCAAAGTCCTCAGGTATCTCTCCTGTGTTGTATATTTTGCAGACAAGCTTACACAATGTATCAAGCATGCCTTTTCCCGCGCATTTTAGCAGCTCTGATGGAATCAGGTCAATACCTGGTGCTTTGCCGTCTTTCAACTTTGCTAAGGCAATATCAAATTCACTTCTTAAGATGTCATCTCCATTATTTTCTACGTCATATTCTGCTTCTAGTGCTTTGCTTTCTTGGACTGTGTTCTTTCCTTTGTCTAATTGTTCTAGGTATTCTTTCCATCTTTTTACGATCAATTCATCCTCAAACAGCAGTTTGCCGTTTTTATCTTGTATAGCACATCGTGGCTGTGTTTTGTCATTGAAGAAATAAAAAATAATATAATAAAAGTCCTTGTCTACGAAATAAAATTGAGAACTAGGGAAAACTGTTCTAAACATAAAAATTAAGAAGTTAAGGAAGGGAAAGTCTACTCTACACTACTCATTTAAAACATAAACACCCAGAACTAGTGATACATGTGTAGCGGGTGTACATAAGATGAAGGTAAGTAAAAGCGCGTTCTTAGTATATGTACCGCCGAAGCGAGTACAATGTTCCAAGTTCGTTTATTGACTGGTTGTTGCTCCGTATCCTGTTAAGAAGGTACATACATTGGTGATATAGGTAGGTGAGAATATCTATACAATATAATAATATCGTCGTTGCATATTCAAAAAGAGACATGTGCGCACATTTTTATATAGGCATACTCTTTTAAAATTGTTCATTAAGGCATTAAATTTGTAGTTTGAACTTTTTATTGGCATGTGATATTATTCTTTAAGTATTGAATTTTAATATTTGATACTAAGAATCACTTTATAAAATAGTTATGATGTCATTATGAGCAGTTTATTCTGGAAATGTCAAAACATTTACGAATTCACATGTTCCTTTTTGAATATGCAACAACGATATATATACGGACAATTTGTAAAGCACTGTTTACTTATAACATGTCCTCAAGGCAGGGCTGGATCTTCATGCGTAACAGTGATATACGAAAGGAATGTGGAATGAAAGTAGGTGTAATTACAAGGATGAATGTAAATAAATTAAGATGGTTTGGGCATATGGAAAGAATAAATGAGGACTGAATGGCCAAGAAGGAATAGTTGGCTGAGAAAAATGGTGCTCGGATACGTGGATCGAATGGCAAGAACATGCATGAGGAATTGTATGTCAGTGACGGAAGCGAAAGATGTATGCAAGGATAGAAGAAAGTGGCGCTCGATCCTTTCTGCCTGTGATGGTATATATGTATGTAATCTAGCTCACAGCCTACTTCGTATTCATTATGTAGCTTATTATGACACTAAAATTACTTACTTCAAGGTTGCTTATTAATCAACCCTTAATGAATCACAATTTCTCCGCTCCTGATAGTTTAATGCGGTAAGTATGATTCCAAACAAAAACAACCAAAAAATGGAAAAATCGTTGCTCGATGTTTTTGATTTTTTTTATACTTTGCCTGTCGATTGCCTGATATGTTGAGACTTTCAAACAAGTATTATTACTTTTTTTACTCTCGAATTTTTTTTTGGCGGCCATTTTTCTAACGTGCCGAGGGGGATTTTTAATGAAAATAGATCTTTAGAAAAATTGTTGTAAGTATCTTTTATATTTATAAACATATCGAGATAATTTAAAAATAAATATTTTAAGTACAAAATTTTTTAGTTTTAAAAATATTTTTCATCATCGGCATCTATCGAAAAAATTACAAAATTTTGCTTCAAATTTACAATTCTAAAATTGAAAATTTCTCATTTTCGGATCATTATTTTAGAATGAAAACAACAAGTAACATCATTTTTATTTACAGAGATATTTTATGTCACTATCCTCAGAAGCAATGCAGATGAATTTAAGAAAGTCCTTCTTTTTCTATAACTAGTCGAACTTTGCTCTTATGTGAAAAAATGCAAATTTTGAAACCAAATATCTGAAAAGGGACTGAATGTTTTCTTTTGAAAATTTTATATAACATTAACCGTATTCTTATTGATAAGTGGCAGGAATTATATGAGTGATATCGGAGCGGTTTTTGGGATATGGAATTTTTCCCGCAGGCTGTTTTTGTAAAAAGAAATCAGTACAAAATCCGTAATATTTTTTTTGTTTGTTTTTATATAGTCCAAGTGGTTTTAATAATATTGTGTTTTGAAATTTCCATACAAAATGAATAGGCAGTATAGGGGAAACGTGAGCCGTACTGGGCTTGTATTTTGTATGGAAATTTCAAAACATCATATTTTAAAAACCACTTGGACCACAAAAAAATAATATTTGTGGTTCATTAACTGTAATAAGTTAATGCTATTTTCAAATTTTCATGAAAAAAAAATTAACCGGTTTTTAGATATATAGTCTTAAAATATGGATTTTTGGGTCGAAGGGGTGTCATTATTTTAATAATAAAAAAAATGGCTTTACTTTTGGACATTTCATATTTCTTTATCTGATAGTTCTATAAAGTATTTATTCACAGGAAAAAAATCAATTGTGATATTACTTTTTTATATTTAAAAATTTCGTGTAAAAATCACCTTTTTTCATAAAACATATAATGACCTTGTGATGAATTTTTGGTATTTATTAAAATATATAATAGAATATCAATATATACCAAAATATAGTGTCATTATAACTCAATATAACTATACTATCTATACTATACCCTCACGCCGTGTCCCAGGTGGGGTAGGCAGAGAGAACGGAACGCCATGTCGCTCTATCATTACATACTTCTTTCGATTCCTCTACATTCATCCAGTTTCTCATACATGCACGCCGATTCCTCTTACTTAACACGCGACCGTCCTTGAGAATTTGATCCACGTGGTTAAGCCACGTAGTTCTTGGACGTCCGCGCTTTCTCACACCCTCTCTTTCAGCTAAATACACCCTCTTCGTCAATCTTACACCATCCATTCGCTCCACATGACCAAACCATCTCAATTTATTTACACGCATTCTATCAGCAACACTCCTCTTGCATCCACTCATTCTTCTAATATCCTCATTTCTTACTCTATCACGCAATGTTTTACCTACCATTCTTCTCAGTGATCGCATCTCCACTGCATTTATTCCACTCTCGTCCTTCTTCAGCCATGTCCAAGTCTCGCTTGCATACATCAGTGTCGGTACGAGGATGGCGTTGTGCACCAGCATTTTAGCCATGTTCGAGACATGGATTGTTAGCAACTCAATATAATGTTTTTTAAATTATTTCGCTACGGTTACAAACAAAAAAAATATTACGGATTTTGTATTGATTTCTTTTTACAAAAACAGCCCGCGGGAAAAACTCCATATCCCGAAAACCGCTCCGATATCACTCATATAATTCCTGCCACTTATCAATAAGAATATGGTTAATGTTATATAAAATTTTCAAAAGAAAACATTCAGACCCTTTTCAGATATTTGGTTTCGAAATTTGCATTTTTTCACATAAGAGCAAAGTTCGACTAGTTATAGAAAAAGAAGGACTTTCTTAAATTCATCTGCATTGCTTCTGAGGATAGTGACATAAAATATTTCTGTAAATAAAAATGATGTTACTTGTTGTTTTCATTCTAAAATAATGATCCGAAAATGAGAAATTATTAATTTTAGAATTGTAAATTTAAAGCAAAATTTTGTAATTTTTTCGATACTTATTTTATTTATTTTTCCTATCATCCGTAGGCCTTATATTTTGCACTTGGAATCGTCAAATAATACAAATAATTTGCTACTCTATAACAATCACAAACAATTTTCAATAGTTCGTTACTTCACCATAATATCAAATACTTCACAATGATCATAGACAGGAAAAGAAAATAAAAGAAAATGATAAACTGATTAAGGAATTACATTTCATCAAAGCTATTTTGAGTGTAAAAGGCCCAAAACAGCTTCACGTCAATGTAGGAATGTAAAAGATAGATAAACAAATCAAATACAATGACAAACAAATTAGCAAATGCTTATATTAAAACAAAGCGGTAAGCTCACAAGAACAAAGTCAAAGATACTATACTAAAACAAGCAAATTTATCAATATGTTAGAAGAGAGTGAGTTTATTAGTATGTTAAAATATTAATTGATATCATAGGTACGAGTTGGATCGATGTGTAACATTTCGTCAGTGGAATAAAAGGCTTTCTCGATAAGATACCTTTTTACCTTCCTCCTGAAGTCCAAGGCATTCAGTGACTTGATTTTTGCAGGGAGATTATTATACAGGCATATGCTCATACATATAAATCCTTTGGATACCTTGGCCAGTCTGTGTTCAGGAGGACGTATCAATCCTTTTTTTCGTGTGTTATATTCATGATAGTCACTGTTCAATGCCATGTTGTCAATATTTTTATGTGCATATAGTAAACACTCGAGGGCAAAAGTGCAAGGCATAGTTAATATGTCTTGTTCCCTGAATACAGTTCCGCATGAGTCTCTGGGACTCATTCCAAGCAGTGTTCTGAGTGCTCATTTCTGCAAGATACTATACTTGCTCCTGACCCCATTCCCCAAAATAATATGCCATATGCCATTATTGACTGAAAGTATGCATGGTAAACCTGTATGTATATCACATATTTCCCTCACTTTTTTAATTGCATACATAGCAGAGTTTAGTCTTTTACATAGCGGATCAATATGACCATCCCACTGTAATTTAGAATCAATAGTAACACCTAAAAATTTTCCTTCTTTCACTATCTCCATACCACTTTCTGTGAGGGGAGCTGAAAATGGATCTGGTGCATTCGGTCTACCAAGAGAAAAGCTCATGGCATTTGTCTTTGTCAGGTTTAGTACAAGTGAGTTATCACTGAACCAGGTTGTTAGTTTTGTTACTGTTTTTAATGCATTTTCTACAGATTCTACATCGTTTTTGTTACCTTTGAGTATCAGTGAGGTATCGTCAGCGAACATTATAATATCAGAATTCTTATTTGTACAATTTGGTAAGTCATTTATATATATAAGGAATAGGAGTGGTCCAAGTATGGAACCTTGAGGAACACCGCAACTAATCGTGGCTGTTTGTGATTTAACATTATTTAATTCAACATATTGTTGACAATTTGCTAGATAAGATTGAAAAAACTCATTTTCTGTGCGTTTAATTCCATAGCATCGAAGTTTTCCTAACAGTATGTTATGATTTACACAATCAAAAGCTTTGGAAAGGTCACAAAAAATTCCACATGTAGATTCTTTTCTATCTAAGGACTCCAAAACTATTCGTAGTAGGGAAGCAATTCCGTCAGAAGTACTTTTTCTTTTTTGGAAACCAAATTGATTGCAATGAATAATTTTGTTAGTTTCTTGGTAGTCAGTGAGTTGGTTAGTAACTATTTTTTCTATTATTTTGCTTATTGCTGGTAAGATTGAAATTGGTCTATAATTATTTGCGTCAGACTTGTCACCCTTCTTGAAAATCGGCAAGACTCTGGCAATTTTTTGATTATCTGGGAATATTCCATTTTCAAAACAAATATTAATTACATTTGCCAAAATAGGAGCCAGACTATTAATTATAGCTTTAAGAGGAAGACCTACTCAAATAAAATATCATGATTAGGTAAAATGGCATTTAGTATATAATAAAAAAAATTCCGCCAAATTATCCAATAGGAGAACACCTTTATTGCTTAGATGTGTGTATTAAGACAAATGGTATATTTGAATGTGTTAGTGCAATACGACACGACGGTATAAATAATAATAATAGTGCATCTCAATACGAGTATCGAAGTTCCGCTGATAATATTATTATTTTCTCAGCTCATAGTCAGGACCAAGGATTAATAAATAATAATAATTGTCCAGTATCGGTACTTGAAAACAATGACACTAAACTCTACTGGGATCGGCCAATTCAAACTGATCGAACTATTATAGCTAATCGACCAGATATTGTGTTGGTTGATCGCAGATGCCGTAAAACATACATCATAGACATCACTATATCGCACGATGAAAATTTAAATAAAGCTGAGCAAGATAAGATAATAAAATATCTTGATCTTGCTCATGAAATCAAAGATATGTGGAGAACACCTACCACAATCATCGTGCCTATAGTGTTGTCTGTGAATGGTTTAATACCTAAGAGTCTGTCAAGCAATCTCAGAAAACTGGGAGTAGATGACAGGCTCAAATACAGCATGCAGAAGGCCGTACTTCTATCGTCCACCAGGATAGTAAGAAGGTTTTTGTCCCTGTAGCTCTGTAAGTGATCTCCCATGATTGTACTATTTCATAGAACATCATGGAAGAATCAACTCGAATAATGTTGGGGTTCTACATTTTGAATATACATAAATTTATTTTAATATTTTATGGTTTTTGTTATTTAATGTTATTTTTAAATTTTATTGTTAATCTTATATTGTGTTCAAAATGTAGAATCAAATATTGTTTTGTTTAATAAATGAGATATGAGATAATAATAATAATGCTTAGTCCAAAATATTCAACCAAAGTTTTGTGCGTTTATAATATTTATTACTAGCTCAGTATCCGGCTTTACCCTGAGAATATTGTCAAATAAAAAGTATGATTAGAACAATTCTTGACAAAGAAAGAAAAATTATTTTATAAATAAAATTTTTGATATTATTATGTTGGTTTCTGAAAATTGTAAATTTAAGGTTAGACGATTTATTTTATATCATAGTCTAGTATTTATTATCAGTTGAAATATTATTTTTTCGAAGTTGACATTATTTACATCTGATAAAAATAAACCATCACGGCATCTACCACAATTTGTTATTCAGTGAACTAACTGCACGTAAGGGGTACTGTTCATAAAGACAAGGTCACATTTTGTGCCTTTTTTCAAATTGTCTAATAATATTGTCTAAATCATTACCAGATATTATATATGATAGCAGCCACATTTAAGGATAATCAATAAATACCGACCTATAACATGAAATACACAACGATTATAATTATGCATTTCTATTGCTTGTTTAATAAAAACTTCTGTATCACAATACACAAACAATACAAGCACACATACGAATTTACTCAAATTATTTTTACAAAGTCCAGTGAGTGAATGCGGAAAGAAGCGATGAAGAGGGAGGGGAGAGGTTAGAGGGGGACACACTAGTGCATCACACAGCGGGACACACAGTGGCGTGCTTTCCACACATGCAAAATAGCACCCGATTACATATTTTTCATATAAATTTCTTATAGGTATGAAAATGAAAATAATTGGAATATTCCTTTGTATCGTAATGGAAATCGGAATATTCCTATGTTTCGTAATGGAAATCTGGCGACGGGGGATAGAATTTCAAAAATTTTGAAATTGTAGGCACATACATATCTACTACTCCTATACTATCACGGCTTATCCCACAAGTATGTATGGATGACATTCCTGTTACATTCATGGGTGAGGGAGGGTGCAACTTTTAATCTATTATCCCACAAGTGGGGTGGTCAGCATCAGCCGCAACAAAAAATAGGACATTTAAGAAGGGTGGCAAATCTTATCGCCGAGTTTAAAATGCAAAATTTCTCGAACACCTGACTTTTACAGGACACTCGAAAACTAACAGAAAAAAGTGGTTGACCTATTCTTTACCGAGTGCTCAACGGAACATAAATATAATCGTGAAATATCTCAGTCTTATACTTAATCGAAATATTGGCGATGTGAAAGAGGAAATGGGGGAAGGGTATAGACATTTCTCAAGTCAGGTGTGTTTTTAAATTTTTGTATTAAATTGTGGAATAATAAAATTGTTCATTACCCCTCTGGTCCCGCCACTAGTAATAATAATAATTACAACTTCTAACAAAAAGAGAATAATAATAATAATAATAACTACTATAAAATTTTAGCCTATATCTAGGTAGGTACTACTGCACACACGCACACACACACAGAATGCATTTCTACGTGTTGTAATAATATGCCTAATATATAAATATTATTGGTGGCATAGCTACATGCAGCTACACTGATGGTAATAATTTAGGGATTTTTGACAAAATGTTTTTTGTATACATATTTCAAATATTGGTGTTTTTTTTTAACCAAGCAGGTAGGTATATCATAGCACATTAAATTTTGTTCAAAAAAACGTTGTGCTCTGGTGTTAAAACAAAAAAAGTTATTTTTGTTTACAATAAAAAAAGTGAAGAGGTGCTCGAAAAAATAAAGACATAGGTATTACATCTCAAATTCAGCGATGAGGTTTGCCGCCCATCTTGAATGTCTTATTTTTTTTATTGGCACAGAGAAGACGGCCTGCATGTTTATTACATGCAACTGTTCCGCTGGTTACCCTACTTATGGCATATGTCGTGATTTCTTTTTTTATGTATAATTATTTTTATAAAAAAGTAAATATGGGCAAGCCTTCTAAAAAAATGTGTTAGTTGGAAGAAGCGATTAGCTTGCTCATTTTACATGGATATTTTACTCCTTGTTATTTGTTCATATTTAATAATAATAATAAAAAAGATGTATAAAATATATTGTTTTCGATAAATATATTGCATTATGTACTTAATAAGATAAAAAAAATATAAACTATGCAAAAAAAATCAAGATTAAATTCGTCGTAAAATACATTTTTCCAAAAGGTATGATCCGTAGTGTAGTACTTATATACTCGAGACTTATATGCAAATATTGTGAAATTATATACAAACAAAAAATTAGCGCAGATCTCACGTCCGCACTGCAAGCCGGCTCGGAACCAACTGTGTCATTTTCTCTTATGCGCGTATAGATAAAGCATTAGACTCTTCTCTTTCTTTGGACAAAAATAAAGACGTCATACAAATATGAATTGTTCCTCAACTGAAGGTTTTTTTTTTATTTTTAAAGCTGATTTTAATATTTGTTGAAAATGTTTACATGACATTTCACTGCAAAATATTATTAGGCATTATAACAAAAAAAAAATATGTCGCTGTTCCACCCGGTATTCAAGCAAATTGATTCAAAAACAAAAAATTGATATTTTTTTCATAATTTTTATCAAAAAAATAAATAAAGTATCCAAACTCAAAACATTACCATTCAATAGAGAAAGAATTGATCTATCTATAACAGGGGTCGGCAACCTTTTAGCTGTGGTGTGCCAAGCCACTCTACCAATATGATTCAGGGTGCCGCCTTAATTCTAAATTATATAATGGGGTTCAAAATATTCAACCAAAGTTTTGTGCGTTTATAATATTTATTACTAGCTCAGTATCCGGCTTTACCCTGAGAATATTGTCAAATAAAAAGTATGATTAGAACAATTCTTGACAAAGAAAGAAAAATTATTTTATAAATAAAATTTTTGATATTATTATGTTGGTTTCTGAAAATTGTAAATTTAAGGTTAGACGATTTATTTTATATCATAGTCTAGTATTTATTATCAGTTGAAATATTATTTTTTCGAAGTTGACATTATTTACATCTGATAAAAATAAACCATCACGGCATCTACCACAATTTGTTATTCAGTGAACTAACTGCACGTAAGGGGTACTGTTCATAAAGACAAGGTCACATTTTGTGCCTTTTTTCAAATTGTCTAATAATATTGTCTAAATCATTACCAGATATTATATATGATAGCAGCCACATTTAAGGATAATCAATAAATACCGACCTATAACATGAAATACACAACGATTATAATTATGCATTTCTATTGCTTGTTTAATAAAAACTTCTGTATCACAATACACAAACAATACAAGCACACATACGAATTTACTCAAATTATTTTTACAAAGTCCAGTGAGTGAATGCGGAAAGAAGCGATGAAGAGGGAGGGGAGAGGTTAGAGGGGGACACACTAGTGCATCACACAGCGGGACACACAGTGGCGTGCTTTCCACACATGCAAAATAGCACCCGATTACATATTTTTCATATAAATTTCTTATAGGTATGAAAATGAAAATAATTGGAATATTCCTTTGTATCGTAATGGAAATCGGAATATTCCTATGTTTCGTAATGGAAATCTGGCGACGGGGGATAGAATTTCAAAAATTTTGAAATTGTAGGCACATACATATCTACTACTCCTATACTATCACGGCTTATCCCACAAGTATGTATGGATGACATTCCTGTTACATTCATGGGTGAGGGAGGGTGCAACTTTTAATCTATTATCCCACAAGTGGGGTGGTCAGCATCAGCCGCAACAAAAAATAGGACATTTAAGAAGGGTGGCAAATCTTATCGCCGAGTTTAAAATGCAAAATTTCTCGAACACCTGACTTTTACAGGACACTCGAAAACTAACAGAAAAAAGTGGTTGACCTATTCTTTACCGAGTGCTCAACGGAACATAAATATAATCGTGAAATATCTCAGTCTTATACTTAATCGAAATATTGGCGATGTGAAAGAGGAAATGGGGGAAGGGTATAGACATTTCTCAAGTCAGGTGTGTTTTTAAATTTTTGTATTAAATTGTGGAATAATAAAATTGTTCATTACCCCTCTGGTCCCGCCACTAGTAATAATAATAATTACAACTTCTAACAAAAAGAGAATAATAATAATAATAATAACTACTATAAAATTTTAGCCTATATCTAGGTAGGTACTACTGCACACACGCACACACACACAGAATGCATTTCTACGTGTTGTAATAATATGCCTAATATATAAATATTATTGGTGGCATAGCTACATGCAGCTACACTGATGGTAATAATTTAGGGATTTTTGACAAAATGTTTTTTGTATACATATTTCAAATATTGGTGTTTTTTTTTAACCAAGCAGGTAGGTATATCATAGCACATTAAATTTTGTTCAAAAAAACGTTGTGCTCTGGTGTTAAAACAAAAAAAGTTATTTTTGTTTACAATAAAAAAAGTGAAGAGGTGCTCGAAAAAATAAAGACATAGGTATTACATCTCAAATTCAGCGATGAGGTTTGCCGCCCATCTTGAATGTCTTATTTTTTTTATTGGCACAGAGAAGACGGCCTGCATGTTTATTACATGCAACTGTTCCGCTGGTTACCCTACTTATGGCATATGTCGTGATTTCTTTTTTTATGTATAATTATTTTTATAAAAAAGTAAATATGGGCAAGCCTTCTAAAAAAATGTGTTAGTTGGAAGAAGCGATTAGCTTGCTCATTTTACATGGATATTTTACTCCTTGTTATTTGTTCATATTTAATAATAATAATAAAAAAGATGTATAAAATATATTGTTTTCGATAAATATATTGCATTATGTACTTAATAAGATAAAAAAAATATAAACTATGCAAAAAAAATCAAGATTAAATTCGTCGTAAAATACATTTTTCCAAAAGGTATGATCCGTAGTGTAGTACTTATATACTCGAGACTTATATGCAAATATTGTGAAATTATATACAAACAAAAAATTAGCGCAGATCTCACGTCCGCACTGCAAGCCGGCTCGGAACCAACTGTGTCATTTTCTCTTATGCGCGTATAGATAAAGCATTAGACTCTTCTCTTTCTTTGGACAAAAATAAAGACGTCATACAAATATGAATTGTTCCTCAACTGAAGGTTTTTTTTTTATTTTTAAAGCTGATTTTAATATTTGTTGAAAATGTTTACATGACATTTCACTGCAAAATATTATTAGGCATTATAACAAAAAAAAAATATGTCGCTGTTCCACCCGGTATTCAAGCAAATTGATTCAAAAACAAAAAATTGATATTTTTTTCATAATTTTTATCAAAAAAATAAATAAAGTATCCAAACTCAAAACATTACCATTCAATAGAGAAAGAATTGATCTATCTATAACAGGGGTCGGCAACCTTTTAGCTGTGGTGTGCCAAGCCACTCTACCAATATGATTCAGGGTGCCGCCTTAATTCTAAATTATATAATGGGGTTCTAGAGGAGAAGAATTTCATACCAAATTTATCTTTTAAACATATTTATTAAAAAAATAACATAAAATTCTAACATAAATTAAAAATTTTTATTGCGAGCCACGTTATATAAATAATTATAATTAAACATTTTCTCTTATTTAAAAATCACTTCGTCTCGATATTTTCGCGATTTCCCTGATTACTTTGTAGAGTGCCATTCAGAACCTCATCCAGGCTTGGCACGCGTGCCATAGGTTGCCGACGCCTGATCTATAACATATATTTTTTCCGTGAATATGTAACATTATTAAAGACGATTAAAAAAATGTAAAAACCATAAAAAAACCAGCATTTCGCGTTTTATGAGTCTTAAGCAGTCGTGTTGAAATATGCCACAAATCTTGTGATGACTTTGATTTTATAAGCCTACAAGCAAGCAGGACATCATCTTTTGTTACTTTTCTAAATTTAAAACTTTTATTTGGCTTTACAGGTTGTTTAATATGTCTTAATGATTGGTCAATAGAGGGTGATGAGTTTTTTGTTAGTAGGGACGCCACGTTTACAAAATAATTGTAAAATAAGTTAGCTGTTTCTAAATTTGACATAGTTTTACTTTCTTTAAGAGTTATTAGTTCATTATTATAATTATATTCACTTACCAATCGTCCAGTTTCGCTTTTAATAATTTCCCATGTAGTTTTTATGGGATTTTTAGAGTTTGCTATTTGTTTACTTAAATACTTTCTTTTAGCTTCTTTACAAACATTCTTGAAAACTAAACTATAACGACTAACATATTTTTTTATTGATTCAGAATTGGTACGTCTTTTTAGTTCATATAATTCAAATAATTTTTTCCTGGATACAATGATACCTGCGGAAGCCCATGTATTGAAAGAGTTGTTTCTTCTTCTTTTTTTTTCGGCAAGGCACCCGACATCTAGTGAATTATGAAAGAGTTGTTTCTGTTTATTTTAATTTACTTTAATGAAAAATGGTGTTCAATTTCCACCAGCAGAGAGTTGAACAACTCTCTGAGTGAATTGTTTATGTCGTAACAGTTGATATCAATATTAAGTAATGACATCGATTCTGCAAAGTTTTTTATATTTTCTTTGTTATATTTTCTCTTCTTAAATACTTTGTTTTTACTAGTACTTTCAATTTTTTTCAAGTGTGTAGTATCCTGTATGGTGATCATTTGACCGTAGTGGTCGGATCTTACAATATTAATTTGTTCAACTTGTTTTATAGGTAAATCAGTGAAGATATTATCTATACATGTGGAAGTGTTATACGTTACTCGTGTAGCAGTAAAGATACTACGTGTTAGTAAAAAGCTATTCAATAAGTCTACTAGAATGCAGGTCTCATTCGAGCCATTGTCAAAATTTATGTTTAAAGTCACCAGACAAAACAGTATATTTATTGTTCCTGTTACTTAACCTTGTCAGAATATTTTCTAATACATCAATAAGAACATGGAAATTGCTAGATGGTGGTCTATATACACAAATAATTATAATGTTTTTAATTTCTACACAACTTAATTCACAATGGTTTTCAATTGAGTGATCTACAATGTCCTGTCTATTTTTTGATTTTATTTTATTGTTAACCATAATTAAAGAACCACCTGTGTTAGTTTTTTTTGGGCAAAATTTACTTATTATTTGATGATTTGGTATATTATAATTTAATGTTTCTTCATCTTTTAGCCATGATTCACTGATGCACATAACATCCAGAGTTGTGAAATCATTGGATTGTATTTCATGTAGTTTTCCTCTGAGTCCTTGAGCATTTTGATGTAAGATTGTCATTGCATTATTATCCTTCACTATATCGATCTTCCCTGCTTCGCCTCCTGTTGTAATAAAAAAATTGGTATATCCTGTACAGTCTTGATGATGATAGATGCCGACGATGAAAAATATTTTTAAAACTAAAAAATTTTGTACTTAAAATATATATTTTTAAATTATCTCGATATGTTTATAAATATAAAAGATACAACAATTTTTCTAAAGATCTATTTTCATTAAAAATCCCTCTCGGCACGTTAGAAAAATGGCCGCCAAAAAAAAAATTCGAGTAAAAAAAAATAATAATACTTGTTTGAAAGTCTCAACATATCAGGCAATTAATAGGCAAAGTATAAAAAAAAACTAAGACATTGAGCAACATGGTCTGGTTGTTTTGAACAGGAATTAGCCGTAATTCATTTTTTAATTAAGTTTATTATTAACGAAGTTGTGTGAACTACTAAAATATTTTTTTCTGTTACTTCTAAAACATTGAAAATCACTTACCACTTGAAAAACAGCATTACACTCATTTGATGTAAATTACTTTTAATTATGAAATCATATTAATTTATTTATCAAACAATACACAACGTGTATACGTGATAATATAATATGTGAAAAAAAAAAAGTAAACACCACAAAGTAGGTACACAAAACATTTTGAGATATTGCATGTTTCATCGTCACCATACGCAAGAAAACTGATGTAGCCAGATCTACCTAAAAGTATTTTTGGACTTTGTAAATCTTAACTACAAAAAATGTGTGTCCGAAAACAACCTAATCTTTCAATATAAGATAGGCAGCATAAGAAATACATGGAGACGTTGAAATAGTAGGTATATATCAATATCTGGAATATTATACTGTACTAGAACAATGTACACCCAATATCACTATAATACACAATATAATACTATATATTATATTACAATGTTATCTATAGACAGCTGAGTGAGGCATACGGATATTAGAAATGCGTGATTGGGTTCAACATCTGTATCTAGAACCCACTCACGCAAGAATGCATCGAGTGCGGAGATACAAAACTGCATATAAAAGAAAGAGATAGAACATCCAATGTGGTTCATACAAGGGATAAAACCTATAGAAATTGCGCCATTTATGCTAATGAGTTAAGGACCATGGTATACATTATGTAGTATTTTAAAGTAGGTACGTATGTATATACTGAGACATTATGGGCAAAGCTATGTGAATTGGTGAATGAACGTTATAGATGTATGTATTAGTATAGCTACAGGAGTGTAGGTACCTGCTAGCTTTGGGATAAAGTTTTTATATACATACATAGGTAGGTAGATAGGTTGTACATATTTTTTACTATGTAGGTTTGAGTATTGCATAACCAAAACAATTTGCGCGCGAGATTTAAAAATACATATTATGAATGTTACTTTTGATTACGTATTTGGGCATTACTTGGCGGCCTTGGCGTCCTGGTTTCCTGCACCAAGTGTACCTATGGTGGATCCGGCGCTGCCTCAAGGGTGTCATATATCACATCTAAAATACTAAATATCTACATAAAAATATTAATTAAAAAAAATGACATTTAGCCTTGATGTACCTTTGATAAATAAATTACAAGAAGGGAGTACATATAACGATCAGGGGGGCTAAAAAGGCCACTTTATATGAATCATAATATGATCATATTAGGAATTGCAACACAGTTGGCAATACATATAATGAACTGCGCGCAATTCAAATCAGCAATTCATCTGCTTGACAGTTTTCTATAGAGATTCGTAAAATGGTTCACTAAATATGAATCGCTTACTTGTCAAATAGCGGAATCACTACAATATGTTACTCCGGACTGACATTTTTCAATTCGTTTGATTATTAATCCATAACCTATTATGAATTGCGCGCAATTCTTATCAGCAATTCGTCTGTTTGACAGTTTTCTGTAGATTTATAGAGTCAAATAGCTGAATCATTAGATGTTACTCTACTAACATCTTTCAATTCATCTTATTATTCAGTTGGCTTAATTTTTTAGAAAAATATATTCATAATGGCGGATTTAGGCCTTTATATATTTTTTTGTATAATACAAGCATTAGTGATAATAAGTGTCCTTGGAGGTCGGCAGTAAAAAAGTGTTTCATAAAGAAATATAAGCCAAACTACAAAATTTTGTGATTGTTGGACAGGTACCTTTCACTCCGAGCCACTCATAAATAAAGATAATAAGAAAATATAAGGCTACTTACATATTACTATATTTATTATACAAAGTATTTATCTATATTTATAATATGACGTGGATGTAATGTCCTAGAATTTATGAATTGTACAGTGTCCTTGAGGTGCTTCGGCACGTAAACGACACTTTAATATTGTCCAATAATAATAATTACCCATCTACTTACACCATAAAGGCATCATAGTCTTAAATACACCATATTTTATTTGCATTTTAGGTGCTTAATACATTGAACTTTTATGTATCGGGTTCTTACCAGAGATTTATTAAGAAGTACATACATTTTCCACAAACTCAGGAAGAAAGTAGTAAAATGTTAAACATGGCTAAGTTACCTATTATTATCCCATATTTTATGACATCGACAGGAAACCTATAAAAAATTATATCTCACTCATACAATTCCTCATGCATCCTCTTCTGTTCAATGTGCTCAAGACGTGATCGTCCTGTAGGATCTGATTTATATGAGCTTACCATTTTATCCTCGGACGGCCACACCTTCCTCTCAGCCAAATATATTTTCTTAATCATTCTGTCCTCATTCATTCTTTCCACATGCCCAAAACATCGTAACTTATTTACATTCATCTTGCTTATTAAATTTACTTCTATTCCACATTCCTCTCATAATGCACGGTTACACACTCGATCTCTCAGACTTTCACCACACATCCTTAACAATCTCATTGCTACTGCAATTTATGCCACTTTCATCCTTCTTTAGCCATTTCTACTTCTCACTTGGATACTAACCCATTTTACCTTCAAAAATATTTCGAATAAATTTGAAATGTTCCTCTAGTTCAATTATTGGTAGGTAATTGTCTTAAATAAAATTAAATGCAGTTGATTTGTCAAAGTATACTTTATTCTTGTTGTAAGAAATAAATTCTTAGGGTATAAAAAAATTATACTTAGCATAAAGTAATATAAATTTGATTCAAGAATAATTTATTTGATTTCATTTATTGCAATGCACCCGCAATCGAGTAAATTATGCATTTATTAGATTTATTATACATAAAATTCTGTTTAAATTGTTCTAAAATCAAATTTTAAATTATGGAATGAGTTGACCTAAGTAAAAGATTATATTTAAATTAAATCAAACACTGTTTTATTCCACTATGAGATTGTTCTTATTATTAGAACGTTTTCAACTACAATGTAGTCATCATCAGTAATACCACAATTGTGATAATTAAAACAATCACAAGCTGGTGAATGACGACTTGATGGTTTGAGTTAATTTAGATTTGGTTGGAGTAGTTATGTTTTTAAAAAAAGACCAAATTAGTGATACTGAGGAATGAAGAGAGAACGATAATATACTAAGGTGGATCAAGGCCTGTCCCAGAGCATGAGCCACGCTCAATTCTGGGACGGGTACTTTGATCAAATGAATTGAAAAAATAAATAAATTATATTATGTATATTATTATGTATATATATATTATGTATGTTATTGTGTATATATATTGTTATATTATATATATGTTATTATATATAATCTCATAGTGGAATGAAACAGTGTTTGATTTAATTTAAATATATTCCTTTATAATGCATTTCCAAAAAGTTACACTTGAAAATATAGAATATTTATTGACCTAAGTATTAAATGCTTTGTTTTTTAAGGTGTGTGATTCAGATTTGAATATTGTAAGTATTGATGGCTGGTCACAGTGGGTCAAGTGATGTCTCATTTGTGTGGAACCAGCATCCGTCCCAAGAACCAGCATCGGAACCAAGTCCCACTTCGAGCAACTCCACCGGGCTGAAAACAAAACATTGTGGTTCTTAGTTCAGTATTATCAACTTAACAACTATCAACCTAATTATCATTGACTGCAGATATATTATATCATTCTACTTACTTCGGTATTGAGTTTGTCTAGGCAGAGGCAGTGCAGCGGTAACTTCAGGGATGCTGGTGGCACTTGCCCGAATTTCCGACGTACCATCATTGGGTGAGCCTCAGACACGCTCACTGTACGTCTTTCCATTGCTATAAATAAATAATATTATAAATTCACAGGATTATTATGAACATATTAATTAATTAAACATTTGGAATGTCATTTTCATTTATTCATCATAAAATAACACAATGTATATTAATACATTCCCATTTATATAAATATACACATATATTATACTGTAAAATATTAGCCCCTTCTTTAATATACATTCAAAAAAAGAAGTAACAAAACAAGACAGAGTAAAGAAACTGGAACCACATGAAAACTATTATTTGAATAATATAGAAAGAGATTACGATAAATAATTTCAACCACATTCTACGAACCTAACCTTGCTAACTTGTTGTACAAACCCAAACATAAATCATGCTATTAAGTGTCAATATGAAAAGAAAATTAGAAAAAAACTAAATAAGATGAAGAAATATTCATATTGTTATAAATTAATAATATCTAATATTCACTTACTTTGGAATAAAAGATCGAAGTTGCAGGAACAAAAACTCCAACCGGAAAGTTTACAAACGTGGCCCATCGCAACATCTTCGGGTATGTTATTTTTTACACTAAACGTAAACAAACGTTTTATAAACGTTAGTTTACACTAAACGTAAACAAACGTTTTATAAACGTTAACATATAAAATACATATATACATACCATCACGCCGCTTCCCTCGCGGGGTAGGCAGAAAGGATCGAGCGCCACTTCCTTCTATCCTTGCATACATCTTTCGCTTCCGTCACTGTCAAACAATTCCTCATGCATGCTCTCCTGTTCAATGTGCTCAACACGTGACCGTCCTGTAGGATTTGATTTAAATGATCTTGCCATTTAATCCTCGGACGTCCGCGTCTCCGAGCACCATTCCTCTCAGCCAAATATATCTTCTTAGTCATTCTGTCCTCATTCATTCTTTCCACGTGCCCAAACCATCTTAACTTATTTACATTCATCTTTGTTATTACACCAACTTTCATTCCACATTCCTTTCGTATATCACTGTTACGCACACGATCTCTCAGACTCTTGTCACACATCCTTCTCAACGATCTCATTTCCACTGCATTTATGCCACTTTCATCCTTTTTTAACCATGTCCACGTCTCACTTGCATACATAAGTGTTGGCACTAAGATAGCAGAGTGCACCAACCTTTTAGCTGTGGTGGATATGTTTCTATTTGCAATTATTGGTCGGATTGCACCATTTACCTTATTGCCAGCAACACTTCACTTAAAACATAATTAATTGCTGACAATTAGAACTCAAACTTATATGGTTTCCGAAATGCTAGGTTATTGACAAACATTGAGTATTTCACATCTTGTTGCCAGTCAACAAAAAAATTATAATATTTTAATTTCAGATTCATTTATTTGGTAATTAATTGTTATTTAGTACGGTATTGGCCTCTTTTAATTAAATATATGTGTTTTAACATGTAAAGTATGAAATATTTTATCTATTAAATAATGAAATCACTATGAAAACATTACCGCTACAGTGCCGGGTATTGTTTTTCATACGGCAACATTTTACCAAATCCGAATCGTTTGATGAATGGAATTGTGTGTGAACTGCGTACAATCGAGACGATTTTTACGAAAATTAGAGGAATCGCTGGCAATTCGGGAAAGGAATCATGTGTAGAGGAATTGCTAAATGTGGCCATTTTAGCCCTGCTGATGGCATAGAAAGAATCGACATGTAAGGTCCAGGATCAAAAAGCTATAAATTATAGTAGAAACTTATGTTCAAGCTCATTTTAATTTATATATTATATATAGAGATAATTATTAAGATATAAGATATTCGAGAAGATAAATACTTTAAGAGTAATGGATAAAATGCACGTAATAATAAAGGATTGAGTAAAATTTATTTTGCATTCCTTCTCAGAAGCTACCAAATTTTATACTATACTATCACAGCATATACCACAAGTGGGATAGCCACCACATTATATAACTTAGTTTAAATGTTTCTAATACTTAATATAGTTAATCTTAACGAATTATATTTTTCTATAACCTTATTAGGGTCCACAGGCTGGTGGAGATCCATTGTGATCTGTTAGTAGTGTATTCTAGTATTCACCGTTTTCAAAAGGGTATTTTGCATACGCACTATAACATATTAGTAAAGTTTAATACTGTAGTAATTAAGTATCAATAAAACACAAATTACTGAAAGATAAGAAATTGATAAATTATAGAACGACACACACTGACATTTCACCCGCCAATATTCATAGAAAACTTAGCACCAAATAGAAACGAAATATTTTTTGTCTATGGAATATTAAGTGATTGGCTAAAAACATTATAGTTTATGACTAAACAAAAGAAAAAAAAGGTAGTCATGGGTAACAGATCACTTTGAGGCGACCCGACCCGTTCGGGTCCACTGATAGCAGTGAGCCGAACATATGATTCGGGTCACGGGTCTTTCCGGTTGCAGCATATACCTGTGTCTACGGGTCGGAGCTGTTTCCGGTGTTGATAGCTTATTGTCTATGATCCACTATGTCTTTCATACGGTATGGAGATTTTTACACTTAATATCTGAACGGAGTACTCAATAATTATAAGAATTATAATAATGACATTTATTGGCCATAAAATATTTATTTATTTACATAACAAACAGCTGTATCAGCCTTTACAAATAATACAAATTAAAAAAAAACAGTCAAGAGAAATAATGATTTACGATTCGCGGCCAGGCGAATCTCAAAAAAACTCAAAAAAGATTATTTAAAATCACTTTATTAAAGTATAATATTAATTATTACACAATTGATTTTATTGTTTATTGAATAAAAGTATTGAATAAAAGAATCACAATGATATTTAATTTATTACACAACACAATACAATTTAACACAAGACCAGGATTTAACAACAGGACTTATTATAATAAACTGATCAAGTAATAATTAACTGAACGACAGAATATTAACACTGGGCTGACTAATTAGGTACTGACAACTGTTCCCAGTGTGAAATACTTTATATAGTGTTTCCAGGCATTGGTACCTTGTGCATTAGTAGCGTGTGCATTGGAATGACCTATTTTATTATAGTCAATATGTAAACATTCCCATGATCATATTACTGAGATTCTGATACGCGGGCATTCCCACGCTCGTGTTACTGGAATTATCTGGTATGATATAGGCTACTCTAGGCCTTATCATAACTCGCCCACCCTTAAAGAAAAACTTTAGTGGTAGCTGCTTCTATAGTGGTAGCTGCTTTTAAAGTTTTTTTGGGAGTTTCAGGCTTTTCTGCAATTTTATACTTAGATTTATATTTTACTACAACGCATCTGAACAATACAATAATTACAATTAATACAATAAAAACATATAAAGTTAATGTCCAAGTGCTGATGGTCCTAGATACGGGGGTGTCGTCATCTTCTTGCATCCTTCTTTGCAGTTTCTTTACTTGTAGTAGGACATGGTTTAAATCGTCCAATTGTACATCTTCTAGTTGCAAGGGTTGAAAAATGCTGTTCGGCGTCGGGACGCTGCGTCTTACTGCCATTTCTGTGGGTAGCTTGGCGAAGTGGACTGGTTCTAAATTGGTTTGATAACTCGTTATTATGTTTCCTTGTATTTCTGCTCTACAGTTACCCTCAATGTTAATCACATAACTGCCATCGAGGGTGTCAGCTTCCTTGCTATTATCACAATTTGTAGTCATTGTTGTCTCGTTAGGTGTTGAGACAATCCATAGATTTCCGTAGATATGTTGTATCTTTACTCTTTCTAGATGGACATGTTGTAGTTCGCATTTCGTGTAATCTCGAGTATGGTGGATCATCTGCAATTCACAGGGAGCGTCGCCCGTAATTGGTATCATCTGCTTGTTGTGGCATAGGTATTCGCCTGTGGTCATTTCTTCACATACTGTTTGGTCATATGTATACTGCTGGCCATTGCTCATTAGGAATTTATGTTGTGGGACGATTATTTGAAAAAGGTTGTTGGAAATTTTGATGGGAAATGCGTAAAGGTGATAATATGAGTACTGTTGATCCTCGACAATTGGAACCTCCATCACAAAGTGAACACTCGTTCCTTTGCGGTAAGCCTTTACTGTGGTACCTTTTTCAAAGTAAGGGATGCTATCTAGATCAGGTTCGGCTGGGAATCTAAAGCCTGTTGGCAAAAGGGGTGTTACTCGTTGCAATTCTAATGCAAACTCAGTTGGTTTAATGATTGACGGGTGTAGTGTACCTAACTTAGCAAATGTTATAGCATTCTCCACCTCCATTAATAATTGAGTGATTGTTTGCGCTCCAATAGTCATTTGATTAAATATTATCATTGATATAACATACTCATTGATTTCGTATCCCATTAACAAGGTATCATTCATGCGTGCTTCTAATTGCATTAAGCGCGCATTTAAGAGAAACTGATTTGATTTTAATTTGTTAGTGATATTTCGAAATGATTCAATTGCATTTTCTGTTATTGACAATTTGTCAACTGACATTTTTTTAACTTTATCTACAGTATTTTGAAGTTGTTTGATTGCCTTGTCGTAGTATTCGGCATCCGATGTGTCTAGATTTCCGGTTATTGCTTTGATCAAGCTTCCCAAACCATTGATAATTCCTCTCTTGATCCTTTGCTGAGGTATAACATGGTTCAGTCGTTGTTTTGCTTCAGCTATAGCATGGTTCAATAGAGAGTCAAAGTTATACAGTTCTTCTCTATATATTAATCCATATGTTGTTTTATTATACATTGTTTGCAATTTATTGTAATGTTTTACCAGGATATTGATTTCATCGTTGATTTCACTCAGGTCGAATGTTTGAACTAGTGTCCAATGGTCCCGTTGGTTTTGTGCTGTTCCTAGGTGTCTCGGTAGTAGTCCAGGGTTGTTTACTTGCTTTTGTATTGTTATCTCTGCCACGACGGTCCACCTGCAACAATAGGTGGTCTCCTTAAGTTTTTGGTGTGCACTTTTCGTGAGTGAACGCCTGCGTCAATCAATGCAGTGTTGTCTTGATTAATATTTTCGATTCGGTAGGGTCCTTTAAATTTATTTGATGCTTTGTTCCGAGTATTGGTTTTTTCAAATACTGTTTGGTTGGGTTGGAATATGTTGGTCTGGGCATTGGTGTTTCTCTTCTCGGCTATTTGTTGCTTTCTTTCTACTATTTTGGCCCTAAGCTGGTCGTATACTCGCTTCATTTTGTCTCTATGTGTCCTCGAGTAATCCTGGTAATACATACGATCGTAATACATATCGTATGGATCTCTCGATTTTGTGTGACCAATTATAAGTTCCATAGGCGTCATTTCGATCGTTGAATGCACGGAGTTATTATAACCAATGATCGCGTATTTCATGATATTTTCGGTTTTATCCTTATGTTGTTCTCTAAGAATTCTGAAGTGTTCGATTATTGACGAATGTAGCCTCTCTATCATACTATTCGATGTTGGGTTATTAGGCGTTGTTATATGTATCATGACTTTATGAGCCAGCAATATTTCGCGTACGGTGTCATTGTTGAATTCCGTTCCTCCATCGGATGTTATTTTTTCCGGTATTCCATAGTATGAAAAATATTGTAGAAAGGCTTCGGCTATACATACCGCGGTTTTGCTTATAATGGGTATAGCTTGTCCAACCTTTGAAAAGGCATCTATCAGTGTAAGAAAGTTTTGTCCTTCGATTATGAATGTATCCACGAATAATTCTTGGAACGGTTTAAATACTGTGTCGGTCAACATCATGGGTGGTTTTGGTGGGTTACGATCATATTTGGCTCTCTTGCAACTAGGGAATCCAATCCCGCAAAAGCGGGATCCCGTAAATGCGGGATCCCGCACCTTTTTTGCGGGATCAGAAATGCGGGATTACTGATGCGGGATCCCGCACGCTTGCGGGACTGAAAAAAAATATTTAAGAATGGGCTCAGACAACGTTCTGATTATTTATTAAACCCAGCACAGCCTCAATGATAAGTAAATTAACTACTTTGCCTTGGATCTCGTGACTTTTCTATAGAATTTGTATGGAAAATAATTAGAGTTTCCTAAGTCTAGATGTGATCACAGCAACAACTGATAGTGCAGCAGTCATGAAGAAAGTTGGGAGATTATTATAAGCGCACCACCAGTTATGCTTTGCACATGAGTTGCAACTCGCTGTTCTTGAAGTTCTATGCAATCAGAGACAAGAAGAAGAAATGAAGTCAAGTTGAAGTATTCGAAAATAGACCGGATGGTGGGAGTGATAATGAAAATGATGACGAGCAAGGTCACTTTTCGGTAGAGGAAGACATTCAAGAAGGAGATTTGTTACCACGATGCAGGTAGATAAGTATTGTCAGACCAATAGATTTTTCAATGAAAATCATTATAACTTATTCCATGTTTTGTTTTTACTGATTCAAAAAGTCAGGAAAATTGTCAAGCTTTTTAGTTCGAAATTTCCAGTAACAATTAATGATCTTCTGCAAATATATATTAAAGCAGAATTCTGCAAAGAATTACAGCTGACCCTAGATTGCTGAACGCGCTGGAACAGTCTCGCAACAATGTTATCGAGGTTCAACCAAGCACTTATTGATCTTAAACTGACATCATCTTCATTTTCATTTATTGATGAAGAATTTATAACATCGAGTAATATTGAACGAGCTTTAAAGCCAGTGAAGCTTGCTGTAAAAGTCTTATGCCGCGAGGACGCAAAATTAGTTTCTGCAGAAACCACATTGCGTTTCATGATAAGCAAACTGGATCGACAAAATACCAGGTTAAGCCAGGAATTTGAAGTGTCGCTATCTCGCCGCATAAAATAACGCCACACATCAATGACTCGTGTTGCTGTGCTTAGAAAATCCTATCAAATATCTATAAAAAGATTCAAGATCTACAAATGTGAACTTCGAACTAAAATGAAGTGTTTAATTGAGAGACTGTTGTCAGACACGCAGGTACAACCTGAAACTCAAAACCAACAAGTTGATGACAATGGCAATGAAGAAGTCACGCCTTTATCGAATCTATTAAATGATGATTATTCGCCTATACTAGAAGATGAATTAGAGCACAGTCTCCGTACAGAATGGATAGCCAAGTAACATGAAGTCAACTACACCTAATAGCGTGGAAGCTGAACATGCTTTTTCCGCCGCTGGCTATTTATGCAACAAGATTAGATCAAATCTAAAAGATGAAACGTTAGATACTTATCATTTCTTCGATAGTATTATCAGAAAAAAAGCTATTTTTTATGCCTCTAAAAGTCGAAACTTCTTCTTCTTCTTATGGCCTTAAACCCGTACTTCCAGCTCACTCAACCATCGTACGGCTGCCTCTGAGGCGTCGTGTATTTCTCTCAGTCCCCCGTCAAAGGAATATAGGGGGCACTGCTCCACGATGTGGTCCATGCTCTGGGTTTCCCCGCATGGGCAGGTGGGTGAATCAGCCATCCCCCACTGAGTCGAAACTAATAAATATGTCAAATTGTCAATACAAATATATTAGGTGAAAAGTTGTATTATATTGTTCCTTACAAGAAGGTGATTATTCATACCTCAAAAACATCATTATTTCCACTTGTTAATTAGTAATATGAGTAAAAAAACTGCATAATAATAAAAAAATATCAAATTTACTCGTCTTTATTTGATATATTTTTTTAAATAACTAAATGTCTACTTGAAACAGTTTTTTTTATTAAAAAATCTCAATCCCGCAAATCCCGCGGGATCCGCGGGACTGATGACCTCAATCCCGCAGTCTTGCGGGATCGCGATTTTGATGCGGGATTGGATTCCCTACTTGCAACGTTCGCAGTTGTTTATGTGCGTCGTAATGTCTTCTTTCATGTTCGTCCAAAAGTATTTTCGTCGTAGATGTTTGAATGTTTCAGTTATACCTCTATGGTTCGTTTTCCCATCATGGTAATTACTAACTAAACGTTGTTGTTCTTCTTTATTGGTAACGTTTATAACCCTTAGCGTGCACCTTACCAATTTCGGCCCGTTGTTGTTGAATGATTCTATGTACACTCTACAGAATTGTTTATATAATTCTTCTGTTTCGAAGTGTAAGTAAGATCGTGATTTGTTACTCGTATATTCGATCAGAAATTCCATAATTAAATCCCTGTTGTTTTTCTTCGGAAGCGATACGGTATAGATTTTTTGGGTATCGTTATGACTTGTGGTTACCGTCTTGCTGTCAATGAAATGGGTCTTTACGAAGAATTGTGGTGTCTTTGAATCTATTGCTTCCTCCAGAATTGGTATTCCTTCGGTCACTTCGTTATTTTCACAAGACAATACCGTTTCAGACCTTTCTTCTTCGATTGATGGTGCTGTTAATGTTCTCTCCAAGTCGGGTGAATTTTGCTGTAGCATTGTCTCAATTTCATCAGCCGTTTCAGTTTCTTCACTCAGTGGTTCCCGTGGTGGTGAGTTATCTGTTTCCTTTGATGCGATAGGCGATTCGATGTATGATATTTCGTCGTTTTGATTGTTTGTCAAAGCAAGCATCTCTTCCAGATCCCTTGTTGTTAGGGGTGAACACACTTCATTCGTCGTTCTTGGTGGTTCTATGTATGTCCGGGGTACAGTGAAGTCTATTTCCATAGGTATCGGTGTTGTATCCGTAGGTGGTGACAAGGTCAAGTTTCTGAAGTCATTATCAGAATTATCCAATGCCAGCATGTCTTCAAAATCTAGATTTACAATCATTGATCTCGTGTCAAGGGGGTTTATTTGTATTCTGGATAATGCATCGGCATTGGCATTCAATTTACCACTCTTGTGTTCGATTTTGAAGTCGTACTCTAATAATCGTAATCTCCATCGCACTAGCTTCGAATTGGGTTCTTTGAGATTAAATAACCACACCAATGGTCTATGATCCGTAATTATAGTGAATTTACTTCCTAATAGGTATTGTCTAAATTGTTTAGTGGCCCAAACTACTCCTAGTAATTCCTTTTCGATAGTTGAGTACTTCTGCTCAGCTTCGTTCAATGTTCTTGATGCATAAGCTATGGGTTTATCCCTTCCAATTTCTCCTTGCGACAATACGGCTCCTAATGCTACATTGGATGCATCAGTTGTTAGTATGAACGGTTTTGTAAAATCCGGGTATTGCAATATTGGGTCATTGGTCAGAATTTTCTTTCCGAGTTCAAAGGCTTCTACAAATTTTTCATCATGCCTTATAGTTCTTCCTTTCTTAAGGCACATGGTAAGTGGTTTTGTTATTTTTGCAAAGTCTTTGATAAATCGTCTGTAGTAACCTAGGAGTCCTAGAAATCCTTTTATTTCCTTTGTTGTTTTCGGAATGGGGTAGTTTAGTATTGCGTTTATTTTCTCTGGGTTAGGTTTAACTCCATCTTTTGTAATTACGTGTCCCAGGTATGCTACTTCCTTTCTCAGGAATTCGCACTTATCAATTTGTAATTTGAAATTGCTGTCTCGTAGTCTGTCAAATACTTCCTTTAATTTTTGCATGTGTTCCTGCAGTGATGCTGAGTATATGATTATGTCATCTAGGTAAACTAGACATTTTTCTCCTTGTAATCCTCTCAAGATGTTGTCCATGGTACGTTGGAAGGTTGCTGGGGCATTCTTCAGTCCAAATGGCATACGTTTGAATTCATAATGACCATTTTCAGTGCTGAAAGCTGTCTTTTCACAATCTTCTCCATTCATTTCAATTTGGTGGTACCCCGAGGCCAAATCTAAGGTGGTGAAATATTTGCTCCTTCCCAGTTTATCCAATATATCTGTAATGTTTGGTAATGGGTACTTATCTTGGTAATTTTTACCGACTGCCGAGTCGTGCGGACGTGCGCGATGCAGAGTGCGTGTGTTTTTTTTTTACCGGTGTCTGATAAATAGTGTAATAAATTAAAAAATAGTGTTAAAACGATATTTCTAAAGTGTGTAATATTTTTAATCGCAATACGTTCAAACTCAAAAATGTGTAAATAATATTTTTATTAGTTTTTTATAAAAGTGAAATATTTTGAAACGCAAAAATGTCCAATAGTGAGAAAATGATCATTAACGAACTACTTACGTTTATTCAAAATAAGATAGACGTAATGGATGAAGTGGCAATTGTTCAAATTTGCTCAACGCAATATTCAGAGGAAGAGGTAGAGTCAGCCAAAGAAACTCTTTACAGCTACGTGCCTGAGAGGAAAGTACAGCGCAAGGGTGATATGAAGAAAAATAAAAACCTCTTCGATATTATCAAAGTCCTGAAAGAAACTGAAGATGAGTGTCTCCCGATATTTGTGGCCAAGGATTTGCACAAATTACCGCCAGTAAACTTCGATCATGTAGATGTTACTTGTCTGTTAAAAGACATTACTTCCTTAAAACAAGAAATGAGTATTATGAGGAGTCAGATGATTGATAAGAAAGACATACTAGAACTTAAGAACGAAATGTCCCTTTTTATGAATGGTCATGTTAAAAAAGTGGACAAAATATACGAAGAAAATAATGTGGAGGATGTCGAGGTGACACTTGACTGTGTAAATCATACAGATGAGCTTACAAGTAGAGATGAAAAGAATAGTATGAATACATATAGAGATATTCTTATTAATAATGTGGTACCAACAACAAGCTCTGTACAAGACGGTTTAGCAAATGCACGTGTTATCACACGCTCTCCAGTACCTGAGAGAACTGTACAAGTGAAGGACAGCCGAACACGTGCAAAACAACTGCACAATAACAATAAACACTACGAAACGGATCGAGACGGCTTTGTTCAAGTCAGAAGGAGAAAAAAAAGAAACATAACGGCAACAGGGAAGCAGGCAGATAACAATACTCTACAAACATTAAAAATTGCCGAGATGAAAACGAGTATATACATCTCCAGATTAGATAATAGTGTTAGTGTCGAAAATATACAGAATTATATTAAAACGAAAGGCACATTTCAAGTAGAAGTAGAAAAAATTAAACAGAATAGGGAAACAAACTTTGTTTCTTTTAAGATAGATATTTTACGCAAAGATATAAAACTATTCATGGACAAGGGCTTCTGGCCAGAAGGTGTAGTGTACCGCAAATTTATCAACAGAAATCATGGAGAAAAACAATCTCAGAATAATATCAATTAATTGTAAGGCTATGAAAAGAAATATACATTTCATAGCTGAGCTGTGTAATACATATGATGTAGTGCTTCTACAAGAAACTTGGCTTTTAGAAAATGAGATTCCTTTGATAACAAAAATACATAAAGATTTTCAAGGAACCGGTACATCAGCTGTAGATTTAACAAGAGGGCCACTTATTGGCAGACCATATGGTGGCACAGCTATACTTTGGAGAAACACAATTAAGGGCATGCCTATAATATGCAACGATAGTCGGATTTCTGGAATCAAGATAACCGAAGAAAATAGAGAGTTGTATTTACTAACTGTATACATGCCCACTTGTCATGCTGACAATTTAATAGAATTCACTAATTGCTTATCAATGCTACATTCAATTATCAACGATAATGGAAACTCAGAAGCTCTTATAGTGGGAGATTTCAACGCCCACCCATCTTCTATATTTGGAACTGAACTAACGGCCTTCTGCCAAAGTAATCATTATCAGTGTGCGGATTTAGAAACACTCCCATTGGATTCTTATACATATGTCAGCGATGCACATAACACTACATCATGGCTAGACCACTGCGTCATTACAGATAGCTTGAAGGATAAAATCACCCAAATGCAAATTCACTACGACATTACTTGGACGGATCACCGCGCGATCTCTTGCACAATTGAAATAAATAAATTGTGCCCAATCGTAACTAATCCTATGCCAACAGACTATGCAAGATGGTGTGGAGGAAATATAAACCAATGCAATCAGTATAAGGCCATAGTTGAGGGTCTACTAGAAAAAATTGCAAAAACACAATACATACCGAGTCCATGCAATACAAATACAGACATATGCAACGAAGAAAAACATAGGAATGCAATTGGAAACCTATATGAAGACATTGTGCATTCCATTAGAAACGCAGCAACTACCGCATTCAATAGGGAAAGACAAAGGGCACTAACATACAAATATCAAAAGACTGGTTGGAACACCTTAGTAGCAGTACACTATCAAAAGTCAAGAGAAGCTCTTCAACAATGGATACAAGAAGGAAAACCAGCACACGGAAGGGTTGCAGACGAAAGAAAATATTACAGGAGAATATTTAAGAAGGCCTTGAAACAATCTCAACAAAATATTGAACAGAATATTATTGATAATATAGTCATGAATGCTAATAATAAGCAATTTAAAAAATTCTGGAAAAAGAGTAATGATATGCTGAAGCCTCGAAAAACGAATGCAGGTCAAATAGATGGATGCAACGACGCGAAAGTAATAGCAAACTCTTTCAGGGACATATTCTGCGAGATCTCAGGAAATGATACACCAAATAAATGTTTACCTATTCCATGTGACAATCAAAAAGTTGTGATAGAAGAAAGTGATGTGGAAACTGCGATACGATCTATTAAATCGGGTAAGTCACCAGGACATGATAATTTGAGTATTGAACACATAAAATATGCTGGCGCATATCCCAAAAAAGTATTATCGAGACTATTCAATATGATAATAAGACACAACCATCTTCCTGAAAGTATGATTAAAACTATCATCATACCAATACCAAAGTCAGCACAACTTGATATGACGTCATCCAACAACTACAGACCGATCTCTCTCTTTACTATCATTGCACGAATACTGGAAAAAACTATACTTTTAAAAATTGAACAAAAACTTTATACTAATGATAGTCAAATGGGATTCAAAGCAGACTTATCAACGGACAACGCAATCTATACAGCCAAGCAGGTGATAGAAAGATACCGCAAGAAGAAAACCACAGTGTATGCGTGTTTTTTAGATCTAAGCAAAGCATTTGACAAGGTGTCACATAAGCTCCTGTGGGAAAAACTGAAAACAAGAGAGGTTCCTAATAGCATAATAAACCTACTCAACCTGTGGCACACTCAGCAAAAAAACGTAGTAAAATGGAACGACGAGATGTCAAAGCCAATGTACCTAAGAACAGGTCTGAGGCAAGGAGGATGTATGTCTCCAGTATTGTTCAGTGTGTACATGGACGGTCTTAGTCAGCAGCTTTCCAATTCAAGAACTGGATGCCATCTTGGAGATGTGCCAGCAAACCATGTATGCTATGCCGATGACATGGTTCTTTTGTCACCTTCCATCAAAGGATTAAGAAAACTGATTCAAATATGCGAAATTTATGCCCAAGACCACAACATGACGTACAACGCAAAAAAGACTGAATTGATAGTGTTTAAATCGGTAGGACTAGACGAATGTATGTTACCTGTAAAAATTAATGGCACCACACTGATACGGACGCATAAAGTTAAATATTTAGGACATATAATAAACAGTGACCTAACGGACGATGACGACATAGACAGACAAAGACGTAGTATTAGTATTATATCGAACATGCTTGCTAGGAAATTTTTCAAATGTAGCGCACATGTAAAAAGAATTCTCTTTAACGCTTTTTGCACAAACTTGTACACATGTCAACTATGGACGAATTACAGACTTTCTACTTTAAATAAACTTAGAGTACAATACAATGACGCATACCGCATACTTTTCGGATACAGACGATACAGCAGCGCAACACAAATGTTCGCAGAAGGAAGGACAAAAGACTTTGTAGCCACATTAAGGCAAAAAATTTATAGCACTAGGGCTAAATTAATAACACACAATAATGCCCTAGTGCGAGCCGCATTTGACCGCCAGACACCACAACTAACAAGAAGATGGAACACCCATCTTAACCAAGTGCCATAGATAATTGTGTTTTTATGTATAATAATTATTATGATTTTTTTTTGTTTTATTTTTATTTCTGTATTTTACTTATAATATGTATTTAATATGGACCTGAGAGGCTTGCACAACCCACCTTCAGATCTGGAATAAAAATTATTATTATTATTATTATTATTATCGTCTATTGTTTTCTCATTTAGTCTTCTGTAGTCTATTACCATACGATATTTCTTTTGTCCCGATGCATCCGCTTTCTTGGGTACAATGTGTACTGGTGAATTCCATGGTGAGTACGAGGGTTGTATTATATCTTGTTGCAAAAGGTTGTCAATTTGTCTTTTGATTTCTTCCCTTTGTGGTGGTGCATGTCTATATGCTCTCACGTATGAGGGTGTGTTATCGGACAAACGTAAAGTGTGTTTTATCTTGCTGGTAAATGTGAGAGATTGTTCTTCGCAGTAAAATATGTCACGGTATCGGTAGCACATTTTTGATATTGCATTTCTCTCTTCATTGTTTAGGTGATCTAGTCGGAGTTTTTCTAAATTAATTTTTTGTAGATAGTCGTCATTTTTTGTTGGGGCGTCATCATAATGGTTCATGGGAATTAGGTTTAGTTTTTCCACCTGTATAGGACTTTGTAGTTTAATTGTTACTGGATACTCATTAATGTTCGTGATGGTGGTGGTAAATTTTGACTTTGATGCCCGTACGATAGCTTCTGGCATTTCTACTCCTTCAGCAAATTGGTAATAACTTACTATCCCTTCACCTTCGTTCAACTTAGATGGTAAAAGCACTTTCTTTTGAGTACGAGGCTCAATAAGCATTTGGTATATGTGCGTTGGTTTCTTTGCTTCAGTATGTAATTTTATCTTTGCAGTATCCGTCTCTAGATATCCGTCTTTTAAATTAATGTTGGCACCTACCTTTTGTAAAAGATCTAAACCTATAAGTCCGTCATACTTCTTATTGAAATTAAATATGTGAAACTTGTGGTTAGACGTATTCCTGAACGCTTTAGGTAGTGGTATATTCACTACATAATTATGAAAACTGATTTGGTGTGCTGATTGAATTTGAAAAGGTTCCTCTGACACACAATCTCCAAAATATTCCTCTACCTTCTGGCTATTAATAAGTGATTTAGATGATCCGGTGTCGATCATAAATTTTCCATTTATTTCGGGTAAAAGTATATACGGGAGATTTGCTTTAGCGGTATTCATCACAATTATGTTGGGCGACTCGGTTGGCCCATATTCCGAAAATCCTCTTCATATTCAAACTCTTGCTGGTAAGGATCCTCTTCGTTCACGCCTTCTTCTGGTTCAACTATGTTCTCATCTTCAATATCTTCTTGGTAGAACAGTTCCCCAGCGGTCCATCGTGGGGCCATAGGTTTATCCGTCTTCATGGTCTGGTCTGTATTTTCTCTCTTTTGGAATGATCCTTGGTTTGGACGAGGAGTATACGTCTGAGTAAAAGATTTTGTTGGCATGTTCTTCATTGAATTGGATTTTGGCTGGTTAAACTGCCTGAATTGGTTTTGTGGTTGTGGTGGTCTCTGTTGGTACTGTTGTTTTTGTTGTACCTGTTGGTTATAGTTTGGTCTCCACGGTGGTATGTGTAGTACCTGTCTGTACAGCGAGTTATTAGGCTGTACCGAAATGTTCTTTGGTTTTAAACCTTGCTGGTTATTTTGCAAGCTGGTGTTGTCTTTGCGTTGTGAATAGAGGAAATTTTCTTCCTCTAAAACTAAAGACATGGCTTCCTCAACCGATTTCGGGCTTCTTAGTCTCACGGCTAGACCTAGCATACCGTTCAGTCCCTTTAGGTACGTTTGTAAAGCCATACCGTCATATATTCTATCTTTAGTTACCCTTGAGCCGATGTCTGGGTCTGCTAACTGTACTTTCGCCATTAATAGGCTTTTGGTGTCCTGTACCCTAGCACCAAAGCTATACGGGGGCTCGTTCTGTCTTGGTTTAAGCTGGATCAGATCCTGAACCAGACAATTTTCGTTTCTTTGATCTCCGAAGTAGTTGATTAGGAGATTTTTTACTTCCTCCCACGTAGCAAAGTTTTCCCTGTTCCCGATTAGTGTTAGTGCACGCCCGTCGAGCTTACTTATTATGATTCTCATTAAGTGAACATTTGTGGGGTGCGCTGGGCTCTTGGGATCTCCCAGTAAGCCAATTACATAATCGCATGAACTTATAAAATTATTTAATCTGGCAGCATCGCCATCAAACCTTGGGATAACATTTAGTACATGTTGTGGAATGTCTCCGATTGTAACTCCGTTTGTAGCCATTTTACTACAATAATATTATAAGCTTGAACTCAATGAATATTATATCAATTTTTAATACAAAAATTTGTTAATGTTTTAATATTTTATATAAGTACCTTTAATTATGCAACAATATCTCAATAACTAAAGGGGGTTGATTTCGATATTCAGACAATGGGTGATCTCAATGATCAGATTGGGGGTGATCTCAATGATCAGAATGAGGGTGATCTCAATGATCAGATTGGGGGTGATCTCAATGATCAGAATGAGGGTGATCTCAATGATCAGGATGAGGGTGATTGCAACGATTATGAATTGAACTCTGCGATAGAACCAATTCCGATTAACGAGCAATCACAGCACTCTAAAATAACGACACTTGGGAAATGGAATTAAAGGAGAGCAAATGGCACTTACTGAAGAAGTACTGCAACCTTAATCCACATCTCTTGGTTGTCGGGTCAGCTCCTGTTGTCTTCCAATGGCACTTGCACTGATTTTAATCTTTGAGAGTTCGAGTTCGAATACTTGGTTAAAAGTTAACACTTAAACACTTGATCTTTATTTTTATATCAATGTCCCAAGTATCCTACCAAGACTGCGCCATTTACGATTCGCGGCCAGGCGAATCTCAAAAAAACTCAAAAAAGATTATTTAAAATCACTTTATTAAAGTATAATATTAATTATTACACAATTGATTTTATTGTTTATTGAATAAAAGTATTGAATAAAAGAATCACAATGATATTTAATTTATTACACAACACAATACAATTTAACACAAGACCAGGATTTAACAACAGGACTTATTATAATAAACTGATCAAGTAATAATTAACTGAACGACAGAATATTAACACTGGGCTGACTAATTAGGTACTGACAACTGTTCCCAGTGTGAAATACTTTATATAGTGTTTCCAGGCATTGGTACCTTGTGCATTAGTAGCGTGTGCATTGGAATGACCTATTTTATTATAGTCAATATGTAAACATTCCCATGATCATATTACTGAGATTCTGATACGCGGGCATTCCCACGCTCGTGTTACTGGAATTATCTGGTATGATATAGGCTACTCTAGGCCTTATCATAACTAATGCATAAACAAAGAAAAACAATATAAATAAAGGAAAAAAACAACATACTACCAATTAATTTCAATTAGGAAAATACTTTTTATTGTGAACTGTGCAAAGGTTTAGTTGAAATAAATAGTGGATAAGCTATTGATTAAAGGTAAACATTTTATATGAAAAAGTATTGGTTACATAAAATGTTTCGCCATGATATTTTTTTGTGAAATATTTTGTGTTTGTGTATTGTAGTATTATTTTGTGAAAAATGTTTTTAGAGACTAGCAAAACTTTGCGATACTTTCCAGCAATAAAACACAATATATTATTAGAATACGGATTTGTATGTATGGGAAGCGGCGTGATGGTATGTATGTATGGGTAAGTACAAACGGTCATTCTATTCAATTTGTGAACAAAACATACAGAACTTACGTGTCATCCGCTTAAACGGATCCTACATGTCATCGTCTCAAACAGATCTTTCGGGTCATCGGGTCCTCACAGATCCAACGGGTCTCCGCTCAAACAGATCATTAGGACCCGGTGACCCGTAAGATCCGTAGGTGATCTGTAGACCCGCGGGTCAATTTGGAAGGACCCGAACATTTGACTCGGGTCGGATCTGTGTTACACATGACTAAAAAAAGGTATTTTTGACAATTCGATCATTCATGGCGTTTGTAACGCGTATGTTTTGCTCACAGATTGTAAATATATTATTGTTTTGCTATGTTTACTTGTTTAATAATATGAACAGTCTTTAGCCGAGAATCTACAATCTTTTTTCGATCATCTGTTGGTGGACTCATGAAATAATAAATATACTAAAGTGGGTGTAATACGGCTAGTGAAGCACCTCAAGTATACTGGAGATTTCTTTCCGCCTTGATCTTCGAATCAGTGCTGGCGAGCAAAGATATACGTATGTCTATGCTGGCGAGAGTGAATGCATTTATTACGAATAAATTAACTGTGATAATGTTAACGTAATTATGTTTTCAATCAATCACAGTGTTAATGTCGTGTGAAATAGTTCAGTGTATGTATATGTCTAATAAATAGTCTTCTTTTTTGCAAGTAATATTTATAAAATGGAAAACCAATCAACAGACAATCGGCCTATCGAAAAAGTGGTATTTAAACCTTTTAAAAAGAAACCTTTAAGGAAACGTAAAACGTCATCTTCAGATAGTGGTGAATCAGAAAATGAAACGGAAACTCTCATTAAATTGGAGGAAACAAAGGAACTGCAGAAACTCAGACAGAGACCGATTGGTGTAAGTGTTATAGGTCTTGCAATAGGACAAAAGGTATCAATAGAAGAAGAACTCACTTGTAAAGATCCCTTCAAGATAAAATCAGGAGGTATGATTAATATGAAGGATTTGAAGAGTGGAAAGTTAAAACAAGTAGATGATGCGTATGACACAGGTATAGGCACACAATTCTCAGCTGAAACAAATAAAAGAGATGAGGATGAAGAAATGATGAAGTATATTGAGGAACAGTTGGCGAAAAAGAAAGGAGCACAAAATAATGATAAGGAGGTGACTGATCTCAACAAATACTTAACCCCAGAAGAAGCTGCCCTGCAAGCATTGCCTGAACATCTCAGGCACTCGGGAACACACAAGTCTGAGGAAATGTTATCAAATCAAATGTTAAGTGGCATTCCAGAAGTAGATTTGGGTATTGAGGCTAAAATAAAAAATATTGAAGCAACAGAGGATGCAAAACTCAGACTGCTCTGGGAGAAAAGAAATAAACAAGATGGGCCTTCGCAATTTGTTCCTACGAATATGGCTGTTAATTTTGTTCAACACAATAGATTTAATATCGACACTGATGTGCCAAAAAAAAAGAAATTTGAAGAAGATAAAAATGAACTAAGCACCTTCGCTGCTCCTGTGGTAGGAGAGGCTCCTAAGAAAAATAAAAAGGACAAAGGGGAAAGAGCCACAGATGATTATCATTATGAAAAATTTAAGAAACAATTTAGAAGATATTAAAACTGTTATGTTTATCTGTGTGCCTACTCTCTTACTGCGACATATCGTGTTTTGGTGGAAAAGTTTCAGAATTCTGTATATATAATAAATATTTGCAACTGTCCTTAACTATTTAAATGTTTGCTTGTAACGTATCCTTTTTATTGTAACACTGTTACCAGTGCGTGTGGAAGAAAATCTATTATTTTGCGTTAAAAATCTAAGAGCGATAAGGCTGTAGGGTGCAATTGTGTTTCAATTGAGTTCATCAAGTCTGGTGGACCAAGAATTCTCCCATGGTGTCTGGAGCTATTTAAGAGTTGTCGGAGAGAAGTTTTTATTCCAAAGGACTGGAGGAAGGCCATCATCTGTCTGCTGTATAAACGGAAAGTTCCTAGGTTGGAGTGTGGAAGTTATTGGGCTATTAGCTTACCGAGCTCAGTACATTATTAACTGTATGGGAGGATTTTGATTGAGAGATTGCATAAGGATTGAATATAAGGTGAGGGATCACAAGGAGCTCTTTTGGATGGTAGAATGTATACTGATCAAATCTTCCTCCTACGAATAATCACAGAGAAGTTTTTGGGCAAAATATAATTTTTAGTAATTTTGTGGACTTGGAGAAGGCATATGATCGACATAGAGTGTGGTACTTACTGTCGAATTATTGGGTGAGCATCCAGTTGCACAATATTTTCATTTTACATGGGGAACTCTGCTTGCATGAGGGTAAACAATACCCTCTCGAAGTAGTTTACCCTCACTAAAGGACTAAAACAAGGTTCTGTTAAGTCTCTGTGCCTATTTAATCTATTGATGCATGTGACTTCTGAAAGAGATAGATTTTGGTGTTGAATTGAATGGGAATTGGGTGAGTTCTTAGATGTATGACCATGATTTAGTGTTAATAGCTAAGAATGAAAGAGATGTCTTGTGTGTGTATGATAGCTGTAGTATGAATGGGCTATAAATTTGTGCAGCGATGACGAAAGAGCTGGTGTTTGAAAGAGAAATGATCTGTGAAATAAAGGTTGACAGTAAATGTTTAGAGAAAGTAAATAAGTATGTAAGTTTGTTATTAAGGGATGGAAGATGTGTCAAACATGGCAAAAATACTTGTGCTTAATACCATTCTGATACCAACATTATGTTAGCAAAACTTAGATGTGGTTGAAGAAGGACGAAAGTGAAATAAAATGTGGTGGAGATTCGATCATTGAGATGAATAGTTGGTAAAATTTTGTGAGATACAGTGAAGAATGAGGAAATCAGGAGAATTTCCGGATGCGAGTAGAGCAGTGGCTCCCAAAGTTGACTGGGCTTCGATTCATCTAATGTTTATTTTCTTCATATAGTTGAGACCCACACTTTAGCTGTCTTAGAGAAGAGAGGGCATAAATATTGGTAATGCTCAGATTCCCTAGTAGCGAGTCATGGAACTACTTAATGCTCAGGGCCCACTCAATATTCGCTCGCGACCCATAATTAGGGAACCATTGGAGTAGAGTATTGTGGATAGAATGTTTGTAAATAAATTGCAATGTTTTGAACATGTGAAGGGAATGTATATTATATGCATAATGAATTTATAAAATGTTAGTATAATTGTGAATAAAGATAATAAAATAAGTAAGAAGAGATAAGAAACAAATAAAATGGATATATAAGGCAAGTAAATAAAACTTATATAAAAAATAAACTCATACGGGATTTATAAATCAGGTATAAATTCTATAGCAGTTGTAAAAAATAGATATACACATACATAAAGCAATAATTAAAATTGATATCAATCATACAAAATAGAATTATATAATTAAATTAATAAATAAGATGAACACATACAAAATTAGTAATCTGTAACAAAACAAGAAATAAATCAAAATGATCAATAAATTTAATTTAATTAAAGATAGGATCAACAATAATTGGAATAGAAAGTTACTATACACAATAAAACAATAGATTTTAATGTAAGTAGGTATTTATAGAAATGTTCATGCAATATATAATATGATTGGTATAATGCATCACTTGCAGGGTAGAGAAGAGAGTATTAGGTGTTCCGATGATTTGTAAATCTCTATTCAATAACACACATATATATAATGAGGACTCTATAAGAAAGATATGTTTATTAAATAATCTGTATATGTTGTTATAGGGAACTAATTATTTGATCGGCTATTAATCCATTCGTTCGGCAAGAAAAAATCAGCATTTAAGTCATTTGCACAGCAAACAATGTTTTCATCGGCAATAAATTAAAAATAATCGCAACACTTGTTTTACAAACAAACTTGGTTATATCAGCAAATTAACAAATTTTAACAGCTTAATAAATAATCGCACAACAAAATAATTAATTGACCAGCAGAATTGTTATTTGAGCAGCAGAATTATTATTTGACCGGCAGAAAATATTAGATAAACAATATTTTTCACACACCGATTTACCTTCGGATCCACATGAAGTTTTTGTGATTTCTTACCAAATTAATGATGACTACGAAAATAATGCCAGTCTCCGCTTTGCTATATTAACGAAATATCTAACTGAAATGTCGAAAAACGCTAGAATCGTTGCTAGATGCTACATATAAAATCACATAAAAAGATGCTACATACAAAGACTTATTATTTGAACAAGATTAAAAATTTAGCTTTCACAAGTTTAATTAAAATTAGCTCACAGTTTGCTGCTCATTTATTTATTTTGCTGCACAAATAATCATTATGCTGGTCAAATAATAATTTTGCTGGTCGATTAAATTTAGAGTTTTACAATATCATATTATTTGCAATACAAATATAATTTTCTCGCTGGGCATAAGTAGCATATCAAAATGATATACAGTATTTGTCGACAGAATACATTTTTCTGCTGAACAAAACTTCAATATTATGCTGATAGTTTAAATGATAGCCGTTGTTATATCTGTATTAATTGTTATGTTGTCCAATAGATAATTATTATTCTAAGTATATACTAACACAATAATGTCACTGTATCCATGAAACCTCCCATCTGTTAATTCTTGAAATATTGACACCTAACAAATATGAAATATTGACACCAAATTGATTTTATTCAATATTGATACCAAATTCATCCTGTCAAGCCACATCTACTGATGAAATAACTTGTATGATGAGACATCCACAGAAAAAGTTTTGGAGAGAAATTAAATCTCTCAAATTATTTATATTAAATTTGAGATGTAATTTTTTAAATAATTTGTGAAAACTCGGATGTACTTAAAAAATGATAAAAAAAGGTAAAATTTTTCAAACCTTGCCTAGAAATTCAATATACTAGAGAATTTCTAAGTCACCTTCCACGTAACGAGTCAGATTCATAGAAAATATCATTCAGCTAAACAGTTTTTTTTTATCTCCTGTAAAATGTTGATAAATGCACATAGGAGGTTTTATGAATCCAGCGACAATAAATTACTATAGTCACTTACATAGTACATGATATACTCACATAACTTACAAAGGTCAATATTGATGATAAACAGGACAGTGTTAGTTGTCTGATGTTACTATAAATACATCAACATTCTTAAATATCCCTACTTGACTGTACAATAAATGTTCTATTTATTTTATATTTAAGTTATTAACCAACTCAGAAAAAAAGTGTTTTCTTTTATTTCTTCTATTATTGTAAAAATTCAGCCAGAGTAATTCAATGTCGTCATACAGAATATCAAAATACATAAATTAAATTTAAACCACATGTAAATCAACTCATTTATTTTATAAAAAAAATCCCTTATAATTAGGATAATATTTTTTGAACAATAAAAATAATTATGTGCAGCATTTATTATGACTTATATAGTTAAGTCAAAAGTTTTGTAATATTGTTATAACCTGGTTATGAACCAATATTCTTTGACTAACTGTAACTTCTTGATTATAAATTACAGCGTCTTTGGTTTCTTGAAAGTGGTACAGTTGTGCTAGTGTTGTGTGACCTTGTGTATTGTGGTATTACATTGTGTTAATAAGAAGTTAATATTTAAAATGAAATCTGATATAACGATAATCCAACCTTCTCCGTTTAAACTTGAAGATGTTCAGAAACAAATATTTTGTGATGATGCGCAGCAATTCATTTACAATATTGTAAACAAATTTGATGAGAGGATAAACAATCTGTACTTAGAAAGATTGAAAAGAAAAAACTACTTTTTAATAAATAAAAATAAACTCCCAAAGGTCGAGACAACACCAGAGAGACAAGACAAAACTTGGAAAATAAGCCCCCTACCTCCTCGTCTAAGGTGAGTTTGTTACATAGAGAGTAATGATAACATTAAGGCTAAGTTCACATGTAGCACGCGTTAACGTGCAATCAAATTAAAAGAGAATTCAGGATGTGGAGTGCTAATTCACATTGATAGAGTACTCGTCAGTCTTTTTCGGTAATCAAAACGCGCATCAATGCATGTGTAGAGACTTTCTCTAAGCGCTGCTTTGACACGCGTACATGTGATCGGTTGTTAGATATCATAAGGCTCTCTAGATGCCCGTTTTCAATTAGTTTTGAACTCTCTTTCAATTTGATCGCGTGTTACATGCGAACTAAGCCTAAATATTCCTACCACTATACCATCACAGCATATCCCACAAGTGGGATAGCCAGCAGACCAGCTGCATGCAATGATCATGTAAGCTGTCTTCTCTGTGCCAACAAAAAATAAGACATCTAAGATGGTTAGCTATTTTCTCATTACTGAATTGAAGGTTTGTTTTTATTTTTTCTAACACCTGCCTTTTACATGACACTCTAATACTATTTATTTATTATGTACATGTGCTTATTTTATACATTGTTTTTTTTTATTCTTTATAGATAGAAGTTTAACAATTCTGGTGCAGGCTAGAATAGAAATGAGTGTGCATGTGAAAAAATTCATAATATTTCTATACTATCTATGTAACATATTTATGGATTAGAGCATTTGAAGTAAAAAAAGCAAGGGAAACCTATGTAATATGAAACTATTCTGTTACTGATATTCCAGGTGCAGGCACATAGATGTAGGAGATGTGTCCCCTTCTAACACTGCCCACTTTGTGGAATCTCTTAAAAGTGCCGCTCAAGGTGTGCAAGTCGACTTTGATGATGGACATTGTCCCACATGGAGAAATCAAGTGCAAGGATATTACAACATCGTTCAGGTTGTGCAAGGAAAGCTACAAGGAGCACCACAATCCATACAAACTTGTCCCATACTCATGCTTAGACCTAGAGCGTGGAATATTTTAGAACATAATATTTTAGTTAGTATATAATACTCGAGTACTTGTTTGATTAAAGTAATAATAATGAGTAGAAATTTTTCACCCAAGGATGGGATAAAACAAGTATCTTATTTGTTTATATTATTACAACTTCTCTCAGGATTAGAACAATCAGCAAATACAATGTGTGTATGAATATATTTTTCTGGTAATGGAAGCATTAGAATTCATTATAGATAAAATTAAATTATTGCATTGACTTGGAAGAATGCACTTTCAGTTTCCTTACTTGTTGTACAAAATTTCTTTTATTATTCAAAAGAAACAGGAAATATATAGTTTTTTTTAAGAATATATAACAATACTGAGAATCATACATATTTCTGAGATTAGAGTTAGATTTTACACAAAATAATAATAAAAAAATAAACAAAATATAATATACAATGGAACATTTTTTTGGTGGTTTTATATATGCTAAAAAATGTTTAGATACGCTTCACGGGCCTTGGGTTGGCCACCCTTGGTATAGATGAAGCTTAATGATATTTCTCTTTAAAAAGGACATAAAAAAATGTAAGTCATATTTAATTTATTTCACTACTATTAAAAACAAGAAATTTTCTGTTATGATTCTAGGTTAATGGAAAAGAAATACCAGGGGCAATATTGGATTTTGCAATATTGATGTTTCACTGTGGCAAAAAATTAGCAGAGACTGGATGTGGACCATTTTTTTATTTGTCAAAAGTTGAATGTGCTTCTGAAGCTCGGCTTTGGAATGATGTGTTCAATTGGGCTCAGAGTGAGTTAGACATAGAACGAGGGAGTATAAAGGCGTGTGTTCTCATTGAGAATATAATAGCTGCTTTCAACACAGTTGAGATATTATATGCCCTTAGGGAGCATTCTCTTGGATTGAACTGTGGAATTTGGGATTACATTGCTTCTCTCATATGTAAATTTGGTAGGACTGAATATTTTTTAAAACTTGTTTACTTTTTATTAACGTTTCCTTATACAAACATATTTGTGCAGTTGTGGAAACTTATTTCACTATCAGAGATTGATAAGCATTTCCTTACGACCACTACGGCTTCTCATAGATTCCATGGAATTATTGCTCCCTATATATATATACATGTTTTTGATACCTTGTGCCACTATTATAACTAATGCAACACTTTCACATAATAAGAATTTCAATCAAGTATAATTTTAGGAAACAGGAAAGAATTTATTTTACCAGACCGTAGGAAGCATTTGAATGGTTCTAATAAGTTCATTAAGACATACCAGTTGATGATAGTAAGGGATTGCCATGAGAGGGGAGCCCCTGCCACTGCGGGTATGGCTGCTCAAATACTCAAATCATCCCTTGAAATCACCAGCAAGCAGTGAGTTTCAATATATTATTTATCCATTAATTTAATCATCCCTTGAAATCACCAGCAAGCAGTGAGTTTCAATGTACCTATATTTATCCATTACTAGAAAGAAATCTAGTGAGAAACTTAGACAGACACAATTATCCAACTAGAAGGCGAGATGAATTTAGACTTCCGAGAATAAGACTGGCAGCAACAGGAAACAGTCTCCTGTTTAAAGGCATGAGGCTGTTTAATGAAATTCCTGGCCGAATCAGGGGGACTGGAAACATTTCATCTTTTAGGAGACTGTGTGTGCGGTATGTTAAAGAGAGATTCTCATGATACAGTATATTGTAATGTGATTATTATTGTAGTATGTATATTTAGTATAGTGTGAATTTGTCTAGTTTAATTTGTAAATAAGTAGTGGATGTATCACTTAAACCTAGTTTTTAAGTTATAAAAATGTGTGTTATTTTTATGACTTCATTAAACAAAATAAATAAATAAATCATATCCTTTGCGGAATTTACAAAGAGGACAGAGCACCAAACGAAGCTGTTCTTGGATAATTTATGCTCAATAATTTTGTACTAGATAAGTTTTAAAAAGCTGATCATAGTTCTAACACATCTTAGTTACTATTTTATTCCTCACTGTATTAATATATATACATATATATTTGGGTAATCTACGTACGGTAGCCTTGAAAAAGACTTTTTAGTTAGACTTGAGAAAGACCGTTGGCTTCCGCTCGATGTTTCGAGCAGGATTCAACCTGACATCAGCTATAATTGTCTTTGTATATTTACAAATCACATTTATTTTGCAGAAATATGGATATTATCAGTAATGTTATTGAAGCCAAGTATCAAGAAATAATAACGGGTTTTGATGGATTTCTTATATATGATATTCGGATAATTCCATTTGTAAATGAGGTAGGTATGCAAAATAACAATTAATTCACTTATCCACATAATTTTGTAATTTATTCAAATTAAAACTGTTTATCAATTTTCTAGCTTTGGAAAAAACAATGTGCAACATTACCAAATCAGTATGCCATCATACCAACAACTAGTGATATTAAATACAAACACTTGATGGAAATGCCTCCTGGAAAGAGTTATTTGGAAGGACTGAATCATAATATAGCCGTCTCTATTCTGTTTATTTATTACTGGCTAGCTGGGGTTGGTCACTTCTTTTACGCTGGTTTAGTGGAAGATTCAGCAACGACTGAAATATCTAGATGTCAAGTCTGGCAGTGTATACGGCATCAGGTAAAATATCATTACTCAAGGACTTAAATGAGTGTGAAATATTATATTTTATCAATTGGGAGGTTTATATCAAGTTAACTACAGTGTGGCTAAAAAGAGTAGAAAATAATTGAGGGCGCTGCTGTCGTTCATATGGCAATCTTCAACAGAAAGTCAGGGTCACTCTACGGTTTTACAGTAAACATAGGTAAGCGCCATTTTTTTTTTGATGATTAAAAATAAATTGAATATCACTTTTGTGGATTTTCTGTGTGTAACAAAAATAAATTGAGACAATACCAAAGGGATCAGATTAGTTTAATAACGCGGCAATATATAAAAATCTTTGGGATAAGTTTCTCATGCTTATGAGGGTAGGCAAAAAAACACATTTTTGAAATCAAGTGGTATGATTATAATAATAGTTAAAATCTTTTTTGCATGATAAAAGAACAATTACAAATTTTAAAAACAAAAAAAAATAATTTCATGCTATTGTCGAGTTTATCTTGTGATAAACGCTGTGTAAAGCTTTTGAAATTGAATTGGGTCGATTCGGCACGTAAAACGATACGAAGAGAAAATACTACGCAAAACTACTCAATGAATCTATAAAGGACATCAGATATACCAGACCCTAATAAAACTCAATTGGTGCTTACATTATTATAGACCATTAAAGGATGATGTCACAGAAAAATCATTGAGGGGCATCAGGCATCCCAACACAACAGACGATTACGGTGTAATATTAGGTGGAACGCCTAAAGAATACCTAATAATCAAAAAAACTGTCAGTGTCCATTTTGTTATTATTTTGTCGTCTGACTTTCTTTTTTTCTCTTATGGCATAACATCCTACAAGGATGATTTGCGCAATCTTACTGTTTGCCCCCCAAGCAAAAGCAAATCCATAGACAAGACCACGTGACCTTTAAGGGCTTTAGCACACCTCCGCCGCGAAATAGCGAAAGCGAAACCGCTGAGCGGAGTCGTAGTAGCGAAACCGCTTTTAGCTAGTACATTTGCGCGGAACGCGAACAGCGAAATCGTGATACCGAATAAACACTATTACGTACGCAGTAGTGTGAAATTAGTGGAACTAAATTGCATAATATTCCAAAGTAATTATCCGATATTGGCCGAATAATAAATATTGAACAATAATCTATCTATACCATCACGGCTTTCCCACAAGTTTATTACATACAGTTGGTCTACTGAGTACCTCACTATCTATACCATCACGACATCTCCCACAACTTTATTACATACAGTTGGTCTAATGACTACTCCACTCTATCTATCTATACCATCACGGCTTTCCCTCAAGTTTATCACATACAGTTGGTCTACTGAGTACCTCACTATCTATACCATCACGACATCTCCCACAACTTTATTACATACAGTTGGTCTAATGACTACTACACTCTATCTATCTATACCATCACGGCATTCCCACAAGTTTATCACATACAGTTGGTCTACTGAGTACCTCACTATCTATACCATCACGACATCTCCCACAACTTTATTACATACAGTTGGGCTAATGACTACTCCACTCTATCTATCTATACCATCACGGCTTTCCCACAAACTTGTGGGTACTCGGTAGATCAACTGTATGTAATAAACTTGTGGGAAAGCCGTGATGGTATAGATAGATAGAGTGGAGTAGTCAGTAGAACCACTGTATGGAAAAAACTTGTGGGAGATGTCGTGATGGTATAGATAGTGGGGTAGTCGGTAGACCAACTGTATGTGATAAACTTGTGGAAAAGCCGTGATGGTATAGATAGATAAAGTGGGATAGTCAGTAGACCAACTGCATGTAATAAACTTGTGGGAAAGCCGTGATGGTATAGATAGATAAAGTGGGATAGTCAGTAAACCAACTGCATGTAATAAACTTGTGGGAATGCTGTGATGGTATAGATAGATAAAGTGGGATAGTCCAACTGCATGTAATAAACTTGTGGGAAAGCCGTGATGGTATAGATAGATAAAGTGGGATAGTCCAACTGCATGTAATAAACTTGTGGGAAAGCCGTGATGGTATAGATAGATAAAGTGGGATATTCAGTAGACCAACTGCATGTAATAAACTTGTGGGAAAGCCGTGATGGTATAGATAGATAAAGTGGGATATTCAGTAGACCAACTGCATGTAATAAGCTTGTGGGAAAGCCGTGATGGTATAGATAGATTATAGTTCAATATTTATTATTCGGCCAATATCGGATAATTTCTTTGGAATAATTATGCAATTGGTGACTATGTAATAAACTTGTGGGAAAGCCGTGATGGTTTAGATAGATAAAGTGGGATAGTCAGTAGACCAACTGCATGTTATAAACTTGTGGGAAAGCCGTGATGGTATAGATAGATAAAGTGGTATAGTCAGTAGACCAACTGCATGTAATAAACTTGTGGGAAAGCCGTGATGGTATAGATAGATAAAGTGGTATAGTCAGTAGACCAACTGCATGTAATAAACTTGTGGGAAAGCCGTGATGGTATAGATAGATAAAGTGGGATAGTCAGTAGACCAACTGCATGTAATAAACTTGTGAGAGATGCCGTGATGGTATAGATAGTGTAGTAATCAGTAGAATAACGGCATGTGGATATTGGCACGGAGAGGACGACTATTATGTTTATTAGTGACTGCCCCATATGTGGGAATTTTCATGATGATATAGATAGAGAGAATCTTACTTCACTTAACCGCAGACCCACGCTATTTCGACGTTTGGTCATGGTTTCGCTCCAAAAATCTGTCGAATTGTACAAATACAAAAGCGGCACAAAAGCGAAACATCAGAGACTGCGAAAAAACAGGCGGAGATGTGAATGCTTATTTCGTAATCTATGGCGAAACGGTGCTAGAAAGAGATAGATGTATAGAAAACAGTATGTATTTGAGCATGCCATCTCGCTCTTGCGTACGACGCACACGAACTGACAGATTTAAGCGGAGCCGCTTTCTCGATTCCGCCGCGGAGGTGTGCTAACGGCATCAGTATATATTAGTGGCACTATGTCACATTTATATAATGAGTTACAATCCGTTGGATTGGTATGCAACGAGTTCAGATTTTCTTAAATAATACCACTTCAGTATATATTAGTGGCACTATGTCACATTTATATAATGAGTTACAATCCGTTGGATTGGTATGCAACGAGTTCAGATTTTCTTAAATAATACCACTTCAGTATATATTAGTGGCACTATGTCACATTTATATAATGAGTTACAATCCGTTGGATTGGTATGCAAGGAGTTCAGATTTTCTTAAATAATACCACTTCAGTATATATTAGTGGCACTATGTCACATTTATATAATGAGTTACAATCCGTTGGATTGGTATGCAACGAGTTCAGATTTTCTTCTACATTCCTCCCTATTTTCAGCTAGTCTATTCCGAGGCGGCTCATGAAAAAATTTTGGGCAGTGTTGATTGAATATAATATACATATTCGTTTTCTTCACATATCCTGACGGGTTTGGGCAGTGTTCATTGAATATAATATACATATTCGTCTTCTTCACATATCCTGACGGGTTTGGGCAGTGTTCATTGAATATAATATACATATTCGTCTTCTTCACATATCCTGACGGGTTTGGGCAGTGTTCATTGAATATAATATACATATTCGTCTTCTTCACATATCCTGACGGGTTTGGGCAGTGTTCATTGAATATAATATACATATTCGTCTTCTTCACATATCCTGACGGGTTTCCCGGATGTTGAACATTTAAGGAAAAAGCTTCCCTGTCCTGGGCAGTGCGAAACAACTCCCCCACGGTTCTAACGCCAGTCCATTCTCGAATGTTTTGAAGCCAGGAGAACTATCATCTGACGACCCTTCTGCAGCCCTCGATCTTCCCTTCACGATGAGCGGATACATATTTACAGCTCTTCAATGTATATATATATATTATGTAACATACATACATACTATCACGCCACTTCCCTCACGGGGCAGGCAGAAAAGATTGAGTGCCACTTCCTTCTATCCTTGCATACAACTTTCGCTTCCGTCACTATCGTACAATTCCTCATGTATGCTTCCTGTTTAATGTGCTCAACACGTGACTGTCCTGTAGTATTTGATTTAAATCATCTTGCCATTTGATCCTTAGACGACCACGTCTCCGAGCATTCTGTTCTCATTCATTCTTTCTACATGCCCAAACCATCATAACTTATTTATGTACATTCATCATTCTTGATCTCTCAGACTTTTATTCAATACTAGATGTTCCTACCCTGCATCGCCAGGGTGAATTTCATGTCTCTATCTCCAATGGTTTAGGCTCTGCAGTTAGTTGAGAAGTGATTCATTCAACCGAATCTTCCCTTGAATTTATGTCAATTAAAATAAACAATTTCAGTATTTTTAACAATATAGAATTTTATTACATTCTTGTTACAAAAACACAAAAGATAAAATAAAATAGCTAAACAAATAAATATCATTGCAATGGTGCAACATCATATAACACAACGATCATAAATCACAACACAAACACGTGACTGCAAAACTATCAATGACAAAATTTGTTATGAAAACATTTTAGGTGAGACTCAACTGTAATTGTGAAAAACACAAAGGGGGTTAAGACTCTGAACAATCTATTATTTAGGCAGCGCAAAATAAAACAATTTTGATTAGTATAAAATTGAAATGTAAAAATGCAAAAATAAAGTGTAATAATAATATGCATGTGAATATTAAATAGGATTGACATGTGATTCCAATTTTATGTCCTTCAAACGTTTAATATCAATTTTTTGTATTGTGATATTAACATGAAGAGATTTTTTAGTAGTTTTCTTTCATATAAACCATTTACGAACACAAAAAACCTTTGTAAAAAAAAAACACTATGGCAACACATGACAGCGGAACTGTCATACAAACGTCTTTTTCATACAAAAATACAATCCAAATTTCTGACTTCCATTGAATTTTCCAAAAAATTTCTTTCATGCAAACCATCTCCTGATAATTACAAACACAACAAAAAAGAATCAGCCGATTCGGTTCAGCTGTTCTTAAGTTATGGGGGAACATACATGGTGTGATGACCCTACCTATTTTAAACCATTCTAAGCTCCGAATTTGCAACATTCTAGCTTCTAAACTGTACCTACTGTAATAATTGATTCCCAAATTAGAATTGACAACCCTATCCGACTAGCTAAGAATTGTATGATTTTTCGCATTGTTGCAAATATACGTACGAAATTTCGCGTTCCTAATTAAATTAATTAACGAATTTTGGCCTTTCGTGATCGTCTAGATTTATCTATTAACTATTTTTCGTAGATTTGGACCCAGTACGTTGTGTTTTGACGATAATTTTACCTACGTTGTGAATTTTTAAAACTCACAACGTAGGTAAAATTATCGCATCAGCTAAAATCACACGATGATGGGTTGGACATGCAATCCGCCAAATACTTCACGTAAATATTGTATATAATCTCTTTTGCTCAACTGCGAATAGTTTTATTACTCATTTTATTTATTACCACTGATTTCGAAACAAAAATTCACTGCCTTTTTCACCAATTACGGCCGATTTAATTAAAATAATGATGTTAAGTTTGTAAACTATGATAACAAGACGTATAGCCTTGGATATGTCAGTGAGAATGACATTAAATATTAGTGTTGTCAGAGTGATAAAATGTTAGTTCACCAATAATTAATTTCTACTCTTTTTAGCCGGACTTGTACCATGCAATGTATTCAACATATTTCTTATAAAAAAAGATATAATGTTCTGTAAATTGTATATAAGCAAAGGCTTGTAGCTAGTGAGTATTTTGAGGCGTGGGAAATCCCAACATAGTATAGATTTTTTAGGGCCAATTCTGAATCTTAATGAACTAACTAACTAAAAAGTTGATTAATATTAGTTATTATGTAGTATTCAGCATTAGTTATGAACTATAAATAAACTCGAGAACCACCAAGTGCAAACGGTAAAATCTATGGGACAAGCTAATATTATTCAGTGATGCCGCAATACAAAATGTTTTTCACGTTCCGATTTACACTTCTGGCAACAATTTAATAGTTGTCGCGCGTGAAAATTGTGAAATGTCAGATTTGCCGATATATTTTGGCGTTCGTATTTGCGTCGGTGGTGGTGTAATTTTACAATTTATACATGCTAATAGTTGCGAGGGCCCTAAAAATATAAATTTTTACTTTTAATTGAAAAAAAAACAACTTAACACTTTCAAAATATAGCAATATTCTGCGGTAAAATGACAGCAACTAATAATATTCGCACATTAAAAGTCGCGAATAAAATTCTGCCAAATCCAACTTATTTTAGTCGTCGGCTGTCAACTAAAATTTCATTCTGAATACGAAATCCATAGATTCTCGAAATTTATAGTTGTACTAAGGTGTCAAAATGAACTAATGAACTAAATTAGTACGGAAAACTGTGAATACGAATTAGAACTAATTATCATGACTCAACTATCTCCTCACACTTAGTTGACTTAGTTAGTGCAAGTAAACTATTTAATGATTCAGAATTGGCCATATTATAGATAACTAATAAAACTAAATTTTTCACGTAGAAAATATTTTGAGATGATATGAATATATCATGACATATGGCATAGATCCACTCTTTCATTACCTGAAATACCGCAGTGTGCTGGGATCCAGGCAATCACCACATCTCTATTCATGTTCTGCAATTCCAGGATGAGCAATCTGATGTCAATTATAAGTTGGTTGCGAGAAAACAGTGAATGTGGGGATGCCAAACATTTCACCAGGGAAAGTTTCTCTTCGCCTAAAATATATATATGATGTTTTTTATATGTAAGATGAAAATATGGCCATAACATCCAACGGGATGAGCCGCCATAATAAAAAAAAAAAAAAAAACATATGGCATAGAGTCAAAAGCCGACACCACCAGAACAAAAAGCCTTCTTAGAACCACTGAAATGAAAACTCTACCCATCGCAGGTGTAACTCTTCATGACAGAATAAGAAATTCAGAAATAAGAAAAATCTGTAATGTCGAAGATGTTGTGCGATGGGGCAGAACAAGAAGACGCTTCTGGAGAGATCATGTGGGGAGGGCGAGCTCAGATTGAGTGGTTAGAATAGCAGCAGACGAACGCATGACAGGAAACAGACTCCCAGGAAGACCACCTAAACAATGGAGGAATAGCTGGGCATCCACCTCCCAGGAGCAGGCTCCGAGAATCACAGGACATAGTCCTAACTAAAGCAGAAGAATAAGATGAATATATAAACGATATTACTTTTTGTAATATACTCCAAAATGTAACGAGTGTTTGGCCTGCAACATTGCAAGAAAGATGTGATGACATATTTTGTGCATTAATAATTTTGTTTTATTCATTTTCCAGATTCTTTTAGATGATGGTACAGTCACAACATATAAATTGGTGGAAAAAATTGCCAATGAATTTGTCACAGCGGCTCATAAAGATCTATGTCGTTCGAATGCAGAGAAAAAAAGAATGAATGCTGCAAAATACATGTGCCTTGAACTTTTTATCATGAGAGATCCACCAGACTTTATAACATCTTATCTCAATGATAGCCACAAATTTAGAACTATACACAATAAGGCACTGTTAATGAAAAGTAATTTATAAAGGACCACCATAATGGAGACTAGTAAACAAATCCTCAATTCCTAGGACTTCAAACCATTGTTATACTTATATTGATTGTCTAGTTGTCTGGAAACAATACAACAAAGCTATATTTAATGTATAAAATATTTTATTGCGACACATAATACATTATTACAAAATATTAAATCTGTTTTAGTATATTATATTGAGTTAGTACCTATATACATTTATTTTGTAAAATTACATATTATTTTATGTAAAACACAAATTGTTTTTAGTTTTACTGTATTTATTTATAAAAAACAGTGACCTGGTTTCGACTTATGAAGTCATTGTCAAACTCTGTTTTAGCACTTAAGTAGCATTTACATTGCTTCACTTTGGATGATCATCCAGAGTGTCAGGGTCAAACCTGTTCATTGATCACGTCTGTTCACACATGTTCATCCTATGCTTTCACTGCCATATCAACACTCATAGTCATGTTGTATGTAGTTTGACGTATTTTCGTAAAAAAATAATTAAATTAATTAAAAGATAAAAAAAAAATACTTGTTAAAAATTAAAACAAATTTATCTAGTTCTCGACCGCATGATAATTTTGTACAAGATTCTGACTTTCAATACAAATTCATAGAAAATAAGACAAATAATAGGATAAAACTAGTTTATGGTCGTTTCAGTGAATGGACCTTTCATCAAAGTTATGACGAGTGGTAATCTCTTTCCTCCGTCATCGCTAGTGATCACTATTGATGAAACGCATGTTCACACCTTTTCATCTTGGAGGATCATCCAGAGTGATCACTGAAAGTGAACAAATGTAAACGCCCCTTTAGATATATGTATACATTAAGTGACTACTCCAATGAGTATTACAATATATTTATCTATCAACAGTGCCTAAAGTTTTCATAGTGGGTAAGCCCACCCTCAATACAGAGTTATACCAAAATGTTAAAAAAGACTGTAATTAACATGACAATAATGCATCTTTCTTTAATAGTAATACAAAAACCTAACTAAATTATAAAATAACAAAAATAATACCACTATTGGTTAGTATTCCATCATCAATTGATTAAATAAGAATAATAACCTTTATTGCACAATGGGGAGCATACATATTTACAAAGTTATAAAATAATGTGATACAAATAAATTATATTGTACAAAGGGGGATTTTATCGCAGAAGCGATATCTTCCAACTAACCCATACCAATACTTAATTGTATGTGAAAATCAACAGTGTTTTTATTACATTTTAATTTTTTACCCACCAACTTTGAATTTGAAATAGTAAATTCACTTTAAAATACATATTTTCGCACTTTCATGAAATTCTAACAGTTTTACCATAATTATGGTTTTACCATATTTTTTCAATTTTATTTTTTCAATAGATTGTGACAGAATAAATCACATTTAAATAAATTATTTTGGGATTATTATTTTTGTGTTGATTAAATCTCTGATATGAAGTTGCTATTTTTGTGTTGAAAAATAAGATCTATCTGATCAAAATTGTTGCAAATCCATATCAGAGAAAGTGCACGTGCATATATTTAAATGTGATTTATTCTGTAACAAGATAGAGCAGCTTTAACAATGTATAATACAATTTGTGATCAATGTTGCCAAAATAGTATCTAAATATTTTATAGAGAAAGGTGAAGGAAATACAGTTTTATTGAATAAATATTTTTTTAGCACATATTTTAGTCATAATTATAATTGCAACAATAAAACACCAATTTATAAAAGTGTAATAAATCAAATACATAATGTGAATATCACAAAACAACAATGATTATATTTATATAATTGACCAAAATGCCAAGTAGTTCAATTATTATTTATCTTGATGCCACTTATTTCAGTTTCACAATAAAGTGACATTTTAACTAATGAAATTCTACAAAATAAGGAATGAAATTCTACTGAGAAATTCACAATTATAATACTATACTATACTCTCACGTCGTAACCCAGGGGGGGTAGGCAAAGAGAAGGGAATGCCATGTTGATCTATCCTTACATACTTCTTTCGCTTCCTCTACATTCATCCAGTTTCTCATACATGCACGCCGATTCCTCTTACTTAATATGCCACCGTCCTTGAGAATTTGATCCGCGTGGTCAAGCCACGTAGTTCTTGGTCATCCGCTCTTTCTCACACCCCCTCTTTCAGATAAATACACCCTCTTCATCAATCTTACATCATCCATACGCTCCACATGACCAAACCATCTCAATTTATTTACACGCATTCTATTCACAACACTCCTCTTGCATCCACTCATTCTTCTAATATCCTCATTCCTCATTCCATCCCGCAATGTCTTACCTGCCATTCTTCTCAGTAATCGCATCTCCACAGTATTTATTCCACTCTCGTCCTTCTTCAGCCACGTCCAAGTTTCAATTGCATACATAAGTGTCAGTACAAGAATGGGCGTTGTGCACCAGCATTTTAGCCATGTTCGACACATTGCTATTACTAACAATAGATCGAAGTGCACTGTTCACTCTCGCACCAGCCACTTTTCTTTTTTAAATGTCCCTATCGTATCTACCATCCCTCCAAACATACTTCCTAAATATACATGTTCGTCTACTTACTCCAAACATTCATTTTCAACCTTTATTTCACACATTGTTCTATCAGTCTCTCTTTCAAACACAAGCACTTTCGCCTTTGCCACATTCATTTTCATCCCATTCATACTAAAACTTTCATATAAACTGACACAATCTTCTGTAAATCACTTTCACTCTCAGCCATTAATACCAAATCATCAGCATACATCAACGCATTCTCACAGTTTCCATTCAGTTCAACACCAACATCCATCTCTTTCAAAGGTCGCATACAGTAGTCGAAATTGAAATTGTGTGGATTAACTGGCTCCTCACCCCATGAGAACACGCTCCATAATCCCTCCCGGTCTGCATGATCATATGCTTTCTCCAAATCCACGAACGCACAGAAACGCTTCCGGTGTTTACCCAGGAACTTCTCTACAACCATTCTTAGGGAGAAGATCTGATCGGTAAACCCTCTACCATTTAAAAAAAGCTCCTTTTGCATCCCATATCTTACACTCTGTTGACCTTCGTACTCTCTCAATCAGAATTCTTCCATACAGTTTCCCTATTGAACTCAGCAAGCTAATAGCCCGATAACTCCCACATTCAAGTCTAGAGCCTTTTCCCTTATATAGCGGACGGATGATGGCCTTGAGTAATGCCTTCTTTCCAACAAGTGTTGAATAGTTCTAGGCATCATGCAAGAGCCTTTGGCCCACCAGCGTTAATGAGCTCAATTGAAACACAATCATATCCTACAGCCTTATCGCGCTTAGCTTTCTTCAACGCCTTCGTAATTTCTGTCAAACATTTCTCATCATTTTCACTCATGTCATCATCTCTACTATTGCACTCATTTGCATTCGCACCACCACATTCAAATAATTCTTCAAAATACTCTTTTCATCTTTTTTATTTATTTATTTATTATTTATTAACCTATTTTGCTAACTTTATAATGTCTATGGTATATATAATAATTCAGTTTGAGCCGTCAGCGCAGCCTACTGCCGCATAGGTCTCCCCCATCACTCTCCATTTCTCTTTGTCTCTTGTCAATCGTATCCACAGAGGTCCTGCCATCTTCCTCAAGTCATCTGACCACCTCCTATATGGTCTGCCTCTTCTTCTTTTTGGCATTTTCCTAGGAGTCCATTCGGTGACTCTTTTGGTCCACTTTTCATGGCTTTCCCTCCACATGTGGCCGACCCACCTCCATTTCAGGCTTCTGCTTTTTAGCACTGCATCCTCCAACTTTGTGGCTCTTTGAATGTCGCTGTTTCTTTTTTTGTCACTTCTTTTATATCCCAGCATACTTCTTTCCATGCTCTTTTGACAGGTTCGTAGTTTCTGAAGGTGTCTGTTATTTGTCGCCCATGTTTGGCATCCATAGGTCAGGATAGGTAGGATGCAGATGTTAAAGACCTTTCTCTTTGCAACCATGGGGTGGTTTTTATTTTTTAGTATTTCTTTCAGTGACCAAAACCTGTTCCAAGCATATGTGACTCTCCTCTCCAATTCTTTATCTGTTTGATCTTTAAATGACATTATTTGCCCTAAGTAGGTGTATTGCTTCACATATTCTATGTTTTCACCATCCACTATGATCGGTATTTCTGAATTATTAGTTATTGCCTTTGTCTTCGCTTTGTTAATTGTTAGACCTATTTCTTTACTTTTTGTTGCGATGTCTTGGATCATTGTTTGTACTGTTTGGGAATCTTTGGATAGCAATACCAAGTCATCAGCAAATCTGAGGTTATTTAGATTTTCGCCATCAATGTTGATGCCCATATTGTCCCAGCATAGGTTCTTGAAAATTTCTTCCAAAACCGCCGAGAAGAGTTTTGGTGAGAGTGGGTCGCCCTGGCGCACTCCTCTTTGTATTTGAAATTGTTCTCCAAGTGATTCCAATTTTACTTGAGCTGTGCTGTTAGAGTAGATATTTCTTATAATTCTAGTATACTTATTTTCAATGCCTTGTTCTTTAAGGGCCTTCCAGATGTAATTGTGGTCTAGTGAGTCAAAAGCTTTATTGTAATCTATGAAGTACATATATAGAGACTGTCCGTATTCTTGTGTTTTTTCTATCAATTGCTTTATAGTGTGCATGTGGTCAAGCGTGGAAAAGCCCGATCTGAATCCCGCTTGTTCTTTAGGCTGTTTTTCGTCTAACTTCTTTTTTATTCTATTTAGTAATTTTTTTGAGAATACTTTATAAATGTTGGACATCAGACTTATAGGACGGTAGTTGTTTATATTGTCTTTATCTCCTTTTTTGTGTATGAGAATAATAGTACAGTTGGTCCACTGAACTGGGATGAATTCAGATTCTAGTATGGTGTTGAATAATTTTGTAAGAGCTGTGACTGTTTCTGGTAGGGTAATTTTCATCTGTTCATTTGTTATGCCGTCTGGTCCTGGTGCTTTGTTATTTTTTTGTGTGGATATAGCATGCATTACTTCATTTTCTAATATTGGTGGTATATCTTCTTCATTTTGTTCTTGTAAATCGATCTTCAGATTGCATGGTAAATTATTCATATATAGTCGGCGGTAGAAATCTGTTGCAGTTTCCAAAATTGATTTTCTTTTAGTCTCGTGTTTGTTATCTTTGTTTTTCATTGTTGGTATCCACTCCTTTGTCTCTTTCAGTTCTTTCATTGCTTTCTTTATTCCGCCTGTTTTTTGAATGTGATATTTGATGCGTTCTATTCGTACTTTAGTTCTATCTTTTTTTATGCTATGGCTTATCCTTTTGCTTATTATTGTGATGAGTTTCAGGTTTTCTTTATCATTTTTGTTTTTGAGGAGTAAGTTTCTTTTTTCCATGAGTTGTTTTGTTTGTTGACTTAATGTTTCTTTTTGTTTTTTGGGAGATGATATTTGTTTGTAGATGCTGTTTATCTCTGTGTCATATAGAGTTTGGAGATCTGGGCACGCTTGTGTCACAGTTTGATTACAGTTCCAACTTTTTTCCAGGATCTTTTTCTGTAGTCCAAAATGTTGCCTGCTTTTTTTCGGTTCTTTTAGTTGTATGATTGCCCTTATGATTCTGTGGTTGGTATTGAAGTTCAGATTTTTTATAGTAGAGACGTCCTTTAAGTATTTCTTGCTGTTGGATGCTATGTAGTCTATCTTGTTTCGGTATGAGCCATCTGGGGATATCCAAGTCCATTTGTTGTTATGTTTCTTTTTGAAAAAGCTGTTCATGTATGACAGGTTGTGTTCTTGAGCTAAATTTATCATTCTGTTTCCATTCTCATTCCTCTTTCCATGTCCGAAATTTCCTATCATAGATTCTTCACCTTGTCTTTGCATTCCAATCTTGCCGTTAAAGTCTCCCATGAGTATTATGTGCTTGTTACACTTTTGCAGGGTTCTTGTTAATTCATTGTAGAATTGATCTTTGGTATCATCATTGCTGATTTCAGTTGGAGCATACACTTGTATGATAGACCAGACTTCTGTAGAGCCAGGAAATTTTATACTTAGGATTGCTATTCTTTCGGATACTCCTTTGAATTCCACTATGTGTTTTTTCAGGTAACTTTTAACCATAAATCCAACTCCATATTGGCCCTTAGTTTCTCCTTTGTAATATAGGATAAATTCACTGTGTTCTTCAATTTTATCTCCTACTCTTCTTATTTCACTCAAACCTAGTACATCCCACTTTATATTTTTCAGAGCTTCTTCTAGTTCGTAAAGTTTTTCTTGGGTTCTCGCTAGCGTTAGGACATTCAGCGCCGCCACGTATATTAGTGATGAGGGGAGGTGGTCTGTCTGACCAACCGGCTTGGGGCCTTTTTGTGTTATATTTTTAATGAGTTTTTTATTCTTACTGTCTAGTTTCTGGTTGACTTTAATTTTTTGTTGTTCTTTCTATTTAGCTGTTTCTGTTGTTCGAAAGGTGGAGCTTGTTTTTGGGCTGTTTAGAAAAAAGTTGTTGATTTTATTGGTTTTGTGTGGATGTGATCCCTTCCTTCCTCCCACCTCAACCTGTGATGTAGGAGAATCGGAAGGGGATCATTTCCTCTTCTCATTTGTGTCTTCCTTTTCCTTTACTATTAGACCATCATACTTTGCCTTCTTTAAGTCGCTCCAAAAGTTCGGGTCTGAGTTCTCGTCTCTTGTTTAGTACCTCTCTTGGCATATCTTCTGTCGCATGGATCCCGTCTGGAAATTTCCTATTGTTTTTTTAAAATTTGGATTCGGCGCCAAGCCAATGTAAGTGATATAAGGACAGGCCTCTTTTTCTCATTTAATTTCTTTCCTATTCTATGGCACTTGCTGATCTCCCACTTGTCCCACGGATCCAGTTCTGCATTGTTACTGAGAATGTTGAGTGTAGTTATGATTGATTCCATGAGTTCATTATTATTTTTCTCCTGCTCAGGGAGCCCATGGATAATTATGTTACTTTTTCTTGTTTCTCTTTCAAGAATGTTCACTTTAACTGTCACACCGTCCATTTCTTTCTTTAGGTTTTGATTTTCTATAGCAAGAAGATTTAGTTTCTCATCCATCATCTGTGCAAAATTCTCTGTTAGGTTCTTTGTTATCATTTCGACTTTTTTTTTTTTTTTAAAAAGATATATCTGGGTTTTGTTATAAACCCAAATACAACCTTATACACCTTTCACAGTAAGCTAAAAGCTTGTGTCGTGAAAGGGGAGTTTGCCGGCACCTGGGATCGAACCACGGACCCCTTGTCCATGAGGCCGAGACTCTACCTCCAGGCTACCGACGAACTCGACCGACGGACTTGTTTCTCCGATTGTTGTGTTCCATTTTTTCTTTATTAGTATTTGGTCAATGTTAATAGCCATTTTTGTAGGTTAGGTGTATTAAGTGTTTATACGGAATTCTTTTCATCTTCTTAGCATGCATTTATCACTCACTAATACATTACCATTATTATCTTTTATCCCTTTCACTGAATTTATTTCCACACCCGTCTTCTTTCGCTTCACCTCCTTCTAAAAAAAATCAATTTTCTTTCACACACACATTTCCACTATCTCTCGTACTTCTTTCTTGCAGGCTCTGTAAGTTTCTTTCTTTCGTTCCTTATCATCTTCACTTCCCCGTCTCACACTAATCAAATCTCTCCATGCATTCTTCTTCTTTTCCACATCATCATCATCCCACCATGCATCACCTTTCTTGCAGCCAACGGTGATTTCACCTCATACTTCTTTTGCACTCTCTACTAGCACACCTTTCATTACATCCCATTGCTCATTCAGTGTACATTCCTTCCTTTTGTGCGCACTAAATCTTTCATTCATACTCTTCCTGTATACTCGCATCTTTCAATTTTTCGACTCTCGGTCTCTTAAGAGGCACGATTTATTGTGTTCTCAAATACCAGCCAGAGAACAGATTTATCCTAGTAACAACAAGGAAATGATCTGTTTCCAACTCAGCGCCTCGGTAAACTCTGGTGCCCGTGGTCGCCTTTCTAAGACGAGAGTCCACACACACACAAGTTCTATCATCGATCTTTCATCCCCTCTCTCCCAAGTATACTGATGGATTTCTTTATGAGCAAAAATTGTATTTGCCACAAAGAGATCCATCTCCAAACATACTTCTATTATACATTTTCCATTGTCATTCACTCTTCTATGACCATTATTTCCCAATACACTCTCTAGGTCATTCCTTCTGACACCAACCCATACATTGAGATAACCTGCCAAAATCAATCTTTCATTCTCTTTCCTATTGTCTGCACTCTTTTGCACACTGTCCCAGAACTTTCTTTTTCCGTATCTATGGAATTGTTTCCGGAACTGTACCCAAATATAAGTAGGATCCTAGTCAACCCTACCTTGAAACGAATAAAAATCTTTATTGGACAAAAATCAACACAAAAAAATAAACATGGCAGAATAGGCAAATAAATTTTATACATAAAATTTCTAAAATAACCCAAAAAAAAGAAATTCTCAGTTGTATTGATATATAAAAATAAACATATTAAAATCTTCTAAACAACGACTGGCATGAAATTGATGATTGAATACTCAACTGTTTGATAAAAATTTGGTATTCAGTAAATTAAAAATTGTAAGATTTGAAATAAAAAATCATAACAATAAAAGGATGGAAAAGTAAAGCTCGCCATCGTAACACAGTTATTGGCACAATTAAGTTATTGATCACACTATCAGAGCATATATTGTTTAGGCGCCAAATACTGGAACAAATTGCCTCTAGGTCTGTGAGAGGAGGTGAATGGAAATAGTGCATCAGAAGGATATGAAGACAAATCATTTGGGTGGGAGTTCAAACAACAGACACAAGATAATTATAGCACCCTTGAGGTCATGTTACAGATAAACAGCGCTTTTCAACTTTTATATCTATATGAGGTGTGTTCAGAAAATAACGTGATATTTATTTATTCCTATACATTAGGTAATGTTGCAGCCGTCAAAACAGACCCGATTAGATATTATGTACTGTGCCGGTGCTTCTTCTAATCCTTGAAACACTTCTTAAACTCGAATTTGGGATAACCTGTAGCTCATACGCTTTTAATGCCATCCATGCTTGTAAAACGACGGCCCTTTAAGGTTCTCTTTATTTTTGGAAATTAGGAAAGGTCCACGGAGCCACATCTGGTGAATATAATGCACCAAAATACACAAACAAGCAATGAAGTGTTGGCAGGTGCATTATCATGGTGCAAAAGCCATGAATTGTTTTGCCACAAATTAGGGTGTTTTTTCGAATTGTTTCACCCAAATGGTGTTGAACTTTTACGTAGAACTCCTTATCGACTCAAATTGTGATTCGGCTATAGTTTATAACTACTTCTTTCGAGATGGGATGTTCGTCATCGCAACGTCTTCACGGCCATCTTGGAAATGCTTATACAACTGTCCGAATCTTGTTTTAGTCATAGCACACTTATCATAGACTTATGATAAAAACTTCACATACCTTGTTACACTTTATTCAATTTTTATGCAAAATTTGATCCGTTTTTTCAACCAACAAAAATCACAGAGTTCTTAAAAACACATCTAACTTTAGAGGCTGTCACAGATAAAGTAAATAATGAAAACAATTTAATTTTTTTATCATACTTCAGGGACATGGATATCAAAATAAAAAATAAAAAAAAATCACAATAAGACTGTCTTAACTCCTGAAATTTAAAATTGCAGATATATAACTATTGCAGATAATAATATTATACAACACTGCGTTCACACTGTGCTACGATAGATATATATAACTGTACATATAATAAATACATTGTATTTCTGTGAATGCTATGATACAACACACTTTGATATATCAGATTCTCCACCCACACGTTGGCTGTTGGAACGACGAGTTCTGGACGGAGATTCCTCCATAGACAAAGAAAGAGCTCTAGCTAATGCTTCGTCTTCACTCTAAAACAAAAAATATAAATATTTATAGAATGTCCATGTATACCTTCGAGCCATACCACAAGGTAGAACAAAATGCCATATAGAATTATTCTTATATACTTCTTTCGAATCTTCTACATTCATATAATTTCTCCTACACGAATGTCAATTTCTCTTACTTAACTTGCTGTCCTTGAGAAAATGATCACCGTGATCGACCCATTTGATTCTCGGACACCAACGCTTCTTCACACTCCCTCTTTCAGATAAGTATATCCTCTTTGTCATCCTTTCCTCATTCATTGGTTCCACATATCCTGTACATCGCAACTTTTTTACACTCATTCTCTCGACAACAACCCTCCTGTATCCGCTCATTTTCCTATTATCCTCATTCCACACTATATCACGCAACATTTTACCAACAATGCTCCTCAAGGATCACATCTCTACTGCATATATTCTACTTTCTTCCTTCTTCAACTACGCCCATGTTTCGCTTCCGTAAATGTTGGTACCAGAATGGTATTATTATGCACTAGCATTTTTGCCATGCTCGACTCATTGCCTTTGATCAATGATTAATTTACCAGAGTCATCGATCCACCAAACTTAATGAGAATACAGTTTTTACAGAGTATATACCAAATCATTGTATTAGTATAGAAAATTATGGAAACATATCTTCAATGGGTCATATAGAGAAATACAAGGCAAGTCTCATCATTACTCATCATCTGCTACAATCATATGATTCCTTTCTTTATCCTACATATTTTTTATAACAAATATAGTATTCTAATAGAAGATACAAACCATTTGTCCTTGAACTTCGGCAAATAGATTGGGAGAGGCCATGGATAAGTGTTGTGGGTTTGAATTGCTTGTAGGAATGTGTGGTTTTGATTGAACTCTGGCTTCAGCTGCTTGCCTGCATTAAGAAATGATAGGTTAATATAAAAAAATATTAATTGAAAATAAAAATAATAAACTTTATTGCACAAAATATTTGTAAAAAATAATAAGATTACAACATGGTATAAACAAATAAATTTGTACAATGGGCGAGTTTATCGCAGGGACGTGATATCTTCCAACTAACCCAATTGGAAGTTATTGATAATTTTTGCAAAAGAGTAAGTTATTGATAATGGCATTCTAAGCCTATTACAAAGCTGAATGAACTTTTGAGAAACTCTAATATACATACAATAACTAGTAGCTGTTATGTGAAAGAGAAATATACAGTAAACATCACGAAAATATATATAGCAGCGCAAACTTACGCAGCCATTCTACGTTTGGCTCCCAACTTTCCTTCACATTTATGGTCTGCACCATGACGGTGCTTAAAGCAAAAGTTTGATGAACATTCAGGACAAACTAATGGAACCATCTCTTTTACTTTGCATCCTTTCAGTGAACATCTATTTGTAAAAATCTGAAACAAAAAAAATATAAGAAATATACCCTTGTCCTTCAATTAAAAGCAACATAGTAGAAAAACATTTGTTTCATTATTAAATTCTACTACCAAAACACCAAGAATAAGTAAAATCTCCAAAACTACATGTTTATAAATACAAAAGGCAAGATTAAAACGGAGACAAATGCATAATTATATAAGAGTAATGGTAATGGAGCTTGGTACTTGAGAATACAGATGGGATCAAAATAATTTAATGCTAATACGACCAATTACACAGTAAATAAAAATAATTAACTTAAAAGCTATTCATTCAAGTCTGCCTTCTTCTGTAGCCATGAAATCTCATCGTCCGACCTTAAACTAAGTACTTACAACTCGTCAACATAATATGTTATGAATATTTGAGACATGTGTTCAACACATGGTCTGTTGTTTGGTCAGCACCACACACACACATAACAGAGAGCTGCGAGTCCTCATTGATGTAGGTGTGACGTTGTGCATCTGACACCACTCCTTTGTCTGTTCAAAGTGCACCAGAGTTTTCTAGGCAACGTGGAATCTGGAAGCTGATTAGTTGGGTCTGCAACCAGGTTATGGTTTTTCACCATTGTCGTTGCCTTCTGTCTGTGATAAAATGAAAGAAAAGTTACCTTGCTTCTTCTCTGCTTTGCAATATCAGTTTGGCAGTCATTGTCAATGTGTGCAGAGACAGCTACATCAGGAGGTTCCCCTCTACTTCCGGGCACAGGGGCACCACAAAGAGGGCATACCGGAACTTGAACATTGCGTCGTCCACCTTCCTCACATCCATGTTGCTCATATTTACAATGATCTTGACTTAAAACAAAAATAGACTCATTCACTTTGATTAACACATGTATACCTTTTGAAAATATAAGACACATAAATATATATGTCAGATTTCACTAATTACATTAAAATTTAATGAGAATTCTACAATAAATTACGGGATTTGCAAACTCACTGCAACAATATCTTTACTTACCAAAAAATATTTTTACACGCATCACACTTCATAGGCAGAAAATCTAAAAACAAACGTTGCAAAATTTAGAATAAATAAAATGAATCGCATACAGTCGGAAACATCGCAAGGCTCAACTAAATTGCACTGACCTAGTTTATTACAACTCTTTTCGGAGCAGTTTTCACCTAAATGTGGAAATTCCATATTCAAACCGTGTACAATGCCAGTTCACTATAATTACTGAGAATCAAATAATTTATACTCAGCTATCAAGTCACTATTTTATAACATTTTATAGACATCCAGAATAATCCAGAATTTAACAAATATCTTATCAATATTAAAATCGCTGTCACTGTCACTATGACAAACAATGACAATTGATTTCACAGCAGTGTTGCCAGAATTACGCAATTTGTCAAAAAAATACCGTACAACATTAAAGGTCGTTCACATTTGTTCACTTTCAGTGATCACTCCGGATGATCCTCCAAGATGAACAGGTGTGAACAGGCGTCTCATCAATAGTGATCACTAGTAGAGTTGGTCGTTATACCGAGGAACGCGTGATATATTAAATTATTTTTACGGAGCTTGGTAGCAGAATATCGATATATCACATCACACTATTATCGAGTGATTTCTAACGACGACCCGCTACTTCGTTCCGAACGACGTGAATTATCACAGATATCGAATTTTCTATGGAAAATCATTTAGGTATTAATAATAGTGTTACTTATCACACCGCCATACATTTTACTATGGACGACCATTTAGGTATTCCCGATGACGTTACAAATCACGCGGCGATACATTTTAGTATGGAAAATAATATTTAGGTATTATTTGAAAAGGAACGCGTTCTTTTTTTCGCCTCAAAACGGTACTACTACGGACATCTGTTGATTGACACAAAAGTATTATGAGTTCGAGATACGGGTAGATAATTATTCATAACCCTTTTATCACCTGAGTGGTCAAAGGACTATCTCCACATGATTTTACATGTTTATTTTTCATAAAATTAAATTAAAAACTTTTAATCTAATTAAGATAGTAAAAAATCTTTTACTATATTAATTTTATGATTACAATGATTAAGTGTACAGGTATAAGATGTATTGTATGTTTCTAGGAAGTGATTTATTGTTTTGGTTGGTGTTATAGGGTGACTATGAGTTATGGAAGTGTAGGGTGTCCATGTGTTGTAGTGTTTGTGTTATTCTGGTATTTACTCCATGTGTTGTAGTAAATACCAGAATAACACAAACACTACAACACATGGACACCCTACAGTTCCATAACTCATAGTCACCCTATAACACCAACCAAAACAATAAATCACTTCCTAGAAACATACAATACATCTTATACCTGTACACTTAATCATTGTAATACCAACTAACAAATCAGTATGAATATGGGCTTACAACCCGAAACATATGTAACTGGTAAATAAAGAAATTTAAAATTCTAAAGTATTTTTTACTTATAAATTTTTAATTTAAAAATGGAGTTTTACTCATTAGGTGAAAACAAATCAGTGAAGTTTTATCTTATTATTTGTTTGATTCTCTATGAATTTGTATTGAATGTCAGAATCAGAATGTACAAAATAATTATGCAGTCGAGAGCTATATTAATTTATTTTAAGTGTTATTTTTCATTTTTGAATTTGTTTAATTATTTTTATACGAAAATACGTCAAACTACATACAACATGAGTGAGAGTGTTGACATGGCAGTGAAAGCATAGGATTAACAAATGTGAACAGACGCGTTCACTTTCGATGTAGAGGTTTGACCCTGACACTCTGGATGATCATCCAAAGTGAAGCAATGTGAATGCTACTTAAGAGTGTTGAAATGGCAGTGAAAGCATAGGATGAACAAGTGTGAACAGACGTGTTCACTTTCGATGAACAGGTTTGACCCTGAAGTAGCATTCACATTGCTTCACTTTGGATGATTATCCAGAGTGTCAGTGTCAAACCTATTCATCGAAAGTGAACACGTCTGTTCACATTTGTTCATCCTATGCTTTCACTGCCGTGTCAACACTCACGGTCATGTTGTATGTAGTTTGACGTATTTACGTAAAAAAATAATTAAATAAATAAAAAAATTAAAAATATCATTTATACAAAATTACAAATTACAACAAGTAAATATTATTCTCGACAGCATGATAATTTTGTATATGATTCTGATTTCAATACAAATTCATAGATAAAACTTGTTTATGGTCGTTTCAGTGAAAGGTCCTTTCATCGAAATTATGACGAGTGGTAATCTCTTTCCTCCGTCATCGCTATTGATCACATTGATGAAACGCCTGTTCACATCTGTTCATCTTGGAGGATCATCCGGAGTGATCACTGAAAGTGAACAAATGTGATCGACCCTTTACACTCTGGATGATCATCCAAAGTGAAGCAATGGGAATGCTACTTGTATTAGAAGGCTTTGGTAGAGTGGATTGCAGACTTTTATGAGCATTATTCTTTAGTATCGGGTACTTTTCCCAAGTACCGGATACTTCATCTACCAATCAGTGACTTAATACTAAAACTACTAAACATTGTTGCCAATGCCTCGAAAACTACCAAAAAATAGGAAACTACCAAATCTGGTCACGCTGGTGTGATGACATGTCAGGAAACAAGATGGCAATAACACGAAAAATCCAAAGAGCTTCATACGAGTCTTGGAAGTTTCAGGAGAGATATATCCAGAAGAGGTATGTCATTGATTGAATCCATTCCACCCTGATGATTTCACTTGCATGATTAATTTTACATACGCGCTTTCTGCAGGGTTACTCTTGACAAAATCTAAACACGATTTTAATCTCAAACATACGACGCACAGTGTGACTATTGACCAAAAATCGCGCGGTGTTTTTAACCATAGTCCTTTCGTGCATCGTATGATCAAGACTAGATTAAGATCGTATTTGGATTGTGTCAAGAGCAGTGTGACCAGTAGTTTCCTATTTTTTTGGTAGTTTTTGAGGCATTGGCAACAATGTTTAGTAGTTTTTAGTATTTAGTCAGTAGTTTTCTTAAAGATTTTTTTCTCACAGTGCCTTTTACTTCAATGTAACGGGTATTTGTACCGACTATGATTTATACGTCAATACCGGACTGGATACTTTCATCGAATGTTACGTGCTTAAATTTCTACTCCCCCCCCTGTCGTCAAATTTTCAAAATGGTATTTCTACAAAAGTAACGAATATTTGTACCGACTATTGTTTATCGGATACTTTCAGATTCAGATCCGCTCAACACAGATACAAATGGTCATACAGATTTCGTACTTATATTGACCCGTTGAGCCATAAAATTTTAAGTGATCTGTAGGTCCACGGGTCAATACGGAAAGACCCGAATCTTTGACTCGGGAGTGTGACCAGATTTGGTAGTTTTTAAGGCATTGGCAAGAATGTTTAGTAGTTTTTGTAATTAGTCGGGAATTGGTAGATAAATTATCGGGTACTTAGGAAAAGTACCCGATACTTACTGATTCGAAAATAATTGTCGGTACAAATACCGAGTACATTGTAGAAAAAGGTACTGCGAGAAAATATTGTTGAAGAAAAGCGAGGAGTTTTTGAAATACTTCAAATTTCTCCCCATTTAGTAGTTTTTGAAAATAAAATCTGGTCACACTGCTACTTTATTTTTCTTATTTTATTCTTCACTGTACATTGGTTACAATGACATAAAAATACAATAATTACATAAATATATAGGTAAATAAAACAGTATCATAAAAATATCAGTTATACAATTCAATGTCCAGAGGGCGAGTTTATCGCTAAAATGCGATGTCTTCCAACTATCTTTCTTCTAACTAACTATATTATACTTAAGTAGTTATTATGTAACTCAGATCAAATAACTTTTATTATTCTACACGAATATCAATGGCTGAGACGCACGTCAACTAGACCTACTACTAAATTCAATACGGAACTACTAAAAAAAAACAAGATAAGCGTTAATAGAAAAGAAAATCTAAATGAAGAACTTGCAATAGTAAACAAAGAACCGGATAATGCGTGGAAGGAATTCCAAGGTGTCGTTAAAAGTTTGGCAACTGAGATTAGGGTTGCCATTTTTTTTTTGCAGTTAAAGTACATTCTAAATGGTTATTATAGATAAAAAAAAGAGTACCTATCAAAATAAAGTACAATTTATTTTTCTTCACTTATTATGTTTAAAATAATTTTTATTGCTTTTTGCAGTTTGTATCAAATTAATATCTCTTATAAACGATTGCACAGCATCTTTACCGTCTACATTTAAATTGAAGTAAATATGTAATTCACTTTTTATCAAATTCAGAGATGCTTTGCACCAATCAATAAATTTTGTTTAACGAAAAAATACTTAGGACTAAACTTTTCAAAATCCCAAAGAAATCAAATTGTGCGAAATAAAGTATTTTCGTGTACTATATTGTTGTCATAAATTATAAAGTACAATCACCTGAAATAAAGTAGAATAGTACTTTATTATAAAGTACAGGTGGCAACCCTAACTGAGATAGCATTTTTGCTCTTCTCTGGTTTCCCCATTTCTCAAGAAGGAGAAGGTAGATATTTATTATTTTCTCTTTAAATTCTTCTCTATTATGTTGGATGATTTATTCGGCACCGTTTAACAGAGCATCCATCTCAATTGAATCCATCCACATGCAGCAGATCACTTCCCAATAGTATTTTATCAATGAGTTATAATAACTTTCTCATCAACACTGGCTTCTCCCAATATTCTTTTGTTCAAATTCTATAAA